>LPNX010117171.1:7638-26990 GCA_001517045.1 Pseudotsuga menziesii | reverse complement strand
CATGCAAAAGCATGTATGAGCTGCCATTCCACCACTCATTATCTTTCCCATGCGCCCTTTCCAATTCGTGAGCCTCATGACAGATTTGGGATCATCTTTTTACACCTATGAGGGATTTGCCTATTTTGGGTAAGCCTGCTTTATGCTAGTTTTGGATGCCTCCTTATGCATTCGATCTCTTGATGTATTCTATATATTCAGAAACCTATGTTATTACAGGTTTGGCTATTGTACACTCAGTTAATATAATTTTGTGTTACAGCTCCATATTCAGTCTCCATTGTTAGCAATTTTGCATGATCAATTGATAATTGTTGTGGGTAAAATTAATCTATTGCTGGCCTGAATTTCTACAAGAAATACATTGGAGTTGGGTCATGACTGATGAGAATAAGGCATGAAAGAAGAGCCATCCCCTATGGAAGAAGAACTATGGATAGAGAAATGAGAACCTCTCCAATTAGAAGTTCCACAGGAAGTAAAACCTCCGACAAATCCGTGTACCCGGATACAAGCTATTGTCGAAGAGGACCTCAGAATAAGAGCTGGTGAATTTGGTATCTGGAGCCAACCAGATGATGAGACATACACTGGTAGACATCTCATTATCCATCGACCATAAGAAGGAAATTGGGTTACGCTTCAAGCGGTACCCTTCAACCAAAGTATCCACTTACTTTTACTGGCACATGAAGGAGCACCCCCCTGCCAAATATAGATTGGGAAGACACAAAACATTCAGAACTGTGGACAAATAATTGTAATTGGAAATCAATAGATGAAGTCGACACTAATAGACTACTAGTCGAAGAGGAAACAACAAAAACAATCGAAGGGAATGAGAGTTCCATCGATGATAGTTCCATAGAGAGGAATAAGAAAATAACCCCACCACCCCTACCACCACCTTCACCACTGCTACCTCTTGAAAGCAGTGACAGTGACTCCAACATGGGTCACAGGTCAGCACACATTCCTCTATATGAGGGTGATGAGGACCCCAGATGACACTGGTTCGTCTATGAGTCGAATTGGGAGGAAAACCAAGTTACGGATGAAGATAGGCAAATGGCACAGTTTATTGGTGCCTTGAGGAAAAGGGAATTAACTTGGTACATGACCTTTTCTGAAAGAACCCCAAGAGAAACCAAAGCCAAGATCGAAACCCAATTTCTATCATTTTTCAAAACTCCAGATGCAAAACATCTGGAAGCAAAGAAACTAAAAACGACATCACAGAAGCCAAGAGTGACTGTCCACGATTACAATAAATGATGGAAAGACCTTCTTAGCCAATTGGACTATGCTATTGATGAACAATTATTCATCCAATGGTTTGTTGCAAGTTTATCACAGAAAATTCACCGACACATAAGTCTGGAGACATTCAAGACTTACGAAGATGTGCTTACAAAAGCTCTCCAAGTAGAAATGGATGAGGACATACTAGCATACTACATCGATCACAGATTAGAAGAACAGCTTGAGAGCGTACAAAATTCATTAAAAGAATTAAACCTCAAAAATTAGGATATATGGTGCATGAAGTGCTCGACGGCTAGACATTCCAAAGACACACGTTGAATGGAAATCAGTCGATAGGACATTCGATTCATTCAGACTAAATGTTTTTGCAACATTTTCCAAGAGCATGGAGACCACTCGATAAAAGATTGCCCATTCAACATGAAGAATGGCAAGGCATCTTGGTGTGCAATCTGCAAAAAAAAAAATCATAACATGACCGAATGCCATCTGAACCTCAAGAACCGACAAAATTATCATGAAGTCTATTAGACCAACATAGTTGCACAAAGTAATGAGCAAAACCACATGCCGAATGATTAGAACAATTAGAGATACGGTGGTCGAAGATATGAGCACTGGTATGACAATCGATGTGGAGGCTATGGAGGTCAAGGTTGATTCTTTGGGAATCAAGACAACTGACCACATCAACCCATCCAATGTTTTACATGTTATAAGGAGGGACACCAACATGCAGACTGTCCATACAAGGACAGGACTGACCTCAAATTCTGTACTGATTGTTGTGTAGGGGATCACTCATTAGAGTATTGCCCTATTATGCTTGACAAGATAAATAAAAAGAAGAATGTTAATGTCTTGTCGTATGTGCAAAAACATGATACTATCAATACAAATAATTTACATATCGTAACTTGACAAGGGATGAAAATTGGGAGTGATAACCCCCCGGACAAGCAAGATAAAAGAGAAAAATGTTTATCCTGACCTAGTTAAAGAAAAACAAATATATAAAGATGCAACAAATGTGTTTAAATAATTTGCACAATAGGAAGAGATTAATGACAATTGACATAACACAATAAAAGAACTAATACAACTCGTATAGAAAGATAACTCAATATCTCAGTTCATTGACTTGCTATATGAAATGAAACATAACAACATCGAAAAACAAACAAAGAATATCTGTAGTTTAAATAAAAAATATAAAAGTGATGCCGACCCACTTGTCGACCTAAAAATTGAAGGATACCATGTCCGACAAGTCATGCTCGACTTTGGATCATAAGTAAACATCATGACTCATGACACTTGGGAACAACTGGGTAGACCTCGACTATATGAGTTAGGTATATACCTGAAAATAGCCAACCAAGGCCTAATTGAACTTATTGGAGTTTGGAAAAATGTGGACACCACAATTAAGGGAATATCAACCAAAGTCTACTTTGAAATCATTGACCTTGAGGAAGGATCTAGCTCCTTCCCAGCGTTAGTAGGTCGACCTTGGGAAAGAAAGATGAAAGCATCGGTATCTGTAGATAAAGAGAGAATAAAATTAAAAGGAAATGGAAAAAAGGTCATTGTACCTATTCATCCATCCCAAGGAGAACCTTGGATAGAACCTATCAATGAAGAAGTTGATATCCGACAACTTTATCAGATACAAAATAATGCAGATTATACAGAACCTAATATCTATGGAGAAATTCATTTGGGAAACCAAGACTCAGTAGGATATAATTTCGATGCAGAATTATATGATTGGGAAGTTGAGAACTACGAAACACAATCAAGAGGGTGCTAGACTATCCAAAAAGTACAAAAAAATCCCACCCAACAATGCTTCATAGTGTCCATTGTCCCAAAAATATTTGAGAAAAAAATTAGGGAATACCCTACTTTAAAACCTACAAATATAAATAATACACAAAAACCAAGATATAACGAAAGAGAATCATCATTCATGCACATAGAACAAGTGTCCAAAAATATTGGTGAACATGGTCGACTACAAAGTTTAGTAGAAACTTTTACAAGACAAGCTGCTAGATGGTGGGATATGCATCAGACAAGACTGCAGACCTGGACAACAACTTTGACTTACTTTGTAGAAAGGTTTGGAGGAATGACGTTAACCAACCAAGCTCAGATATCTATTTTCATTCAAGGATAGAATCCAGAAGACTATATTAAGACATGTGAAAAAGAATGGAGAAGACATGGATACAAAGATGAACGAGCATGGCCACACCTGTTTCCATCAACCCTCACCAACTTACCAAACAAATGGTATAATATGGAGGAAGCCTGAGGTGAAACGTTCCTATGGCATGAACTCAGAGAAAATTTTATCAAAGATTTCAACTTTATACCACAAAATGAGAATTTGGTCGAAACAACAAAGCAAATTCAAGAATTTATACAGCCGACAGAAAAAAAAACCTTAACAGAAAAATGACAGACAATGGACTGTAACAATATACAAACTGGGATAATACCATGGTCGACAAGACTACAGTTAGAAAATGAAAATACAAAAGGGAAAAGTTCTAGATGGAAATAAAACCGTGTCGAAACGACAAAACCTATTCACACAATACTCAAAGCTGGAACCAGCGACAAGGACGATACTGACCGAATGACTGTAGCCAACTTCCCTGCCACATTCTCATAGTTTAAAGAAGGAATTTGACCAATCAATGAAGCCAAAGCACCAGAATGGCTAGATGCTAAGGTCAAAACTAGAGAATTCGACATCTCAAATGATGACCGACCAAAAATGGCAATGATTGGAGACTACTGGTGTGAAGAGTAGACAATAGAAATAGTGAACTTATTAAAAGAGTTCCAGGATGTATTTTCCATAGATTATACATATCTCAAAGGTTTAGTCCATGAAATGGGTGAAATGAAAATTGACACTAAACCTGATGTTCGACCTGTGAAGAAAAGGCCATATAAGCTAGCTCATAAATACAAAGAGATAGTCGAAAGGAGATTGATAACATGCTTGCAGCAGGCATCATCTACCCTATTGACTAGTTAGAATGGGAAAGTCCACTGGTCGTTCAACCTAAGAAACATGATCTGACCAAATTGAGAATTTGTGTCGATTTCAGGGAGCTAAATAAAGTGACACTAACAGACCCATTTCCAACCCCTTATGCAAATAAAATATTAAATGAAGTTGCAGGGAATGAATGCTACTCATTTATAGATATATTCTCAGCTTATAACCAAGTGCCAATAGCTAAGGAAGATCAGAAAAGACAACATTTGTATGTGAATTTGGCTTATTTGCTTACAAGGTTATGCCTTTTGAATTAAAGAATGCACCTACAGTATTCTCTAGAATTTGTGGTCAAAACATTCCAAGAATATATTTACAAAACCATGGTAGTATACTTTGATGATTGGACAATATACTCCATGTTAAAAGATCATTGCAAGTGGCTAAGGCTTATGTTGGAAAGATGTTGACAAATCCAGTTAGCTTTAAACATCAGGAAGTGCATATATGTGACCCCCATAGGGATATTGTTAGGAAACATTATCTGTAAGGAAGGTATTAAGGTAGATTTTGCAAAAATCAAAATTATCCTCGACCTAAAACCACCAGTGAACTCAAAACAATTCATATTGCTACTAGGTCATGCAGGCTATTATAGAAAATTCATAAGATACTACTCATATATGACCTATGCGCTAGAAGAACTATTAAGGGAAGATAAAGAGTTCAACTGGACAGAAGAGTGCCATATATCATTTTAAAAACTAAAAAGAAAACTAGTCGAAGCACCAATCCTAAGGTTTCCAAACTGGTCGACTAAATTCCATGTCCACGTCGATGCATTAGGTCTAGCAATAGGAGCAATCCTAACTCAGCCAGGAGATGATGGAATGGATTATCCTATAGCCTATAGTAGTAGAAAAACTAAACAAATATGAAAGAAATTATTCGACGACAGAAAGAGAAGCATTAGGAATGGTCTTTGCACTACAAAAATATCAACACTATCCCCTAGCTAATCCATTTATTTTACACTGATCATCAGGCATTAAAATACCTTGTGAATAAGACTCTACACCATGGAATAATTTGTTGATGGCTTCTTCTTTTCCAATAATTTGAATTTGAAGTCATCGTCAGACCAGGTATGTTAAATGTGGTCCCAACCATTTATCTCGAATCGACACAGGAGAGGAACTGGCAGGAGTCGAAGACGACTTACCAAATGCACATCTATTTCGAATAGAAGAAATCCCAGCAGATTTAGAGGAAATAGCTCAGTTTTTAGAAGATGGATAAGCACCAGAAGGCATGAGTACCAAAAAGAAATAGATCTTAGCCATGAAAGCTGCACCTTATAGCCTCATAAATGGATTCATGTACAAAATGGGTTTAGACAACATCCTTAGAAGGTGTGTACTGGAACATGAAAGAAACAACATTATGCACAAAGCACATTACATACATGTAGGAGGACATTTCCATGTAGACACAACTGCAAAGAAAATCCAACAATCAAGGTTATGGTGGCCAACACTTCACAAAGATTGCAAAAATTTTGTAAGCAAATGTGACAGATGTCAACGACTAGGTCAACCCCTACCTAGCAAAGAAATGCCTTTGATATCAGTAAACCCAAGTTTGACATTTGAAATTTGGTCCATAGACTTCATAGGACCATTTCCTATACCAGCAAAAAGAATAGGTGCAAGGTATATAATAATTGTAGTCGAATATGTAACCAAATGGTCAGAGGTAGAACCAGTCAACACATGTTCCAGTGAGATAGATGCTAATTTTATCTATGAGAATATCATCACCAAATTTGGATGTCTATTAAACCTAATTAGCGACCAGGGAACACACTTTATTAATAAAACTATCAAAACCCTAACCGACCAGTTCCAAATCGACCATCATCGAAGTACAGCATACCATCCTCAGTCAAATGGAACAATTGAAGCATTTAACTAAACATTAACAAATGGACTAACCAAAATATGTAATGCTGATAAAGACAATTGGGATGAGAAGATATATGCAGTACTATGGGAATATAGAACAACATACAAATGATCAACCGACAAAACACCCTTTCGACTAGTTTATGGAGAAGAAGTAGTAGTTCCACTACACTTTCGACAACATACAACTGTTATTGCAGAGATTCTACATGTCAATGTCGAAAAAGGAAGAAAGAACTGACTATTACAACTGAGTAAACTTGAAGAACATTGACTAATCGCGATACAACATCAAGAAATCTAGAAACAACAACAAAAAGCATGGCATGAAAGAAACATCAAAACCAAAAATCTATCGGTAGGAGACCTTGCTTTACTATACAGTAGTCAAGTAAAAGGAAAACCTAAAAAGTTACATATAGAATGGATGGGACCCTATTTTATCGAAGAGATACATACCAATGGATCAGTCAGACTAAGGACGTTACTAGGCATAGTATTTTGGAAGCTTGTTAATGGAGCCTGATTGAAACGTTACAGAAAGTATAAAAAAAAAATCATATAACAACCATAACGGTTAAACAACCAACATCATACCCATCGACATAACGCCATCGACCATTTTCATAACCGACATCGACCGATGACCTCTATAGTCCCATCACACATTCATGACCTTGAGTTCCTAAACCAATTCACCATTAACCCACAATCAAGTGTTCCAGCTAGAACATCACATCCGCCATTAATACACCTACCAATGAGAACATCCAATGTGTCCCCTATAAATACTGAACCACCAAAGGATCATTCACTGCAATTCAAATAGAGAGAGCATAAGAGCAACTAGACGACTGAAAACCAAGAGCACCGTAGTAAAATTGACTCCCAGACCAACAAGATGGCACCCAAATAGAACAGAGCCTCAGCCAAAGACAAGGAATTACAGACTGTAGAAACACCATTAGTTAGTAGACTAAAGAACATCAAGAATGCTAAGGTGCAGGAGGGCTCATGGCAAAAAATATGGGACAAGATAAAAGAATGGGCTTATGTCGACAATAATCCTACTCCAACTACAGAGAAAATACAACATAGTTCCATTATAAACTATGCCAACGGGCTGCTCATGGCCAGCTTCAGTGGGACAAAAGAAACAGCTGTCAAGTTTGTCATAAGACGGTACCACAACGACTGGTTTTACTTCGATCGATCGGTCGACATATCTAGCGAAGTTATTTCCAAGCTAACAGGGTTATCAAACAAAGGAGACCTAGTACCAATCGGTATAAAAGAAGGACTGGTCAAAGAACTAACCGGGTCACCATTAGGAAAAAACTCGAAAGGGTTAATGATTAGTCAAATCATAGCCTGAACACCATATATTGTGGCCAAAATAATAGCTATAACATTCACCATGGTAGGTCGTGGAAGCAACCTCAAACTAGATATATTAGAAGCAATCGACACCATTGCGACTAAGGGAAAGATATACAGATGGGTCGAATATGTCGCTGACATGATTAAAACCATCTGTGAGAAATTCCAAGAGATGGGAGGAATTATTAGGTTCCCATCCCTTATCTTATGGATAGTAATGTACTCTAGTTTCCCTGAAGGAGACAAAAAATTTTAGGAACCGACAAAATTCCACATGTGGAGATTCAAACCCTTCTCCCAGAAAGGAACAATGATGGAACTTGCCAACGGAAAAGTGCTGTTGGAAAACTGGCTCCAGCAGCTCGAAGTCCGCACGACCAGATGGAGGGTGCCTCAAAACATCTGACAAAGTCTACCCAAAAAGGCCCCCACTTAGCTAGAGCTCGACCATACTGTGGTGTGGTACATTCAGGGCGCCAAACCAAATGCAAAGGCCCTCAACTATTATTCGTCAGTCAAACAGATCTTTCAGGAGCTGTCTCGACAAGCTGGAACAAAAGTACCAATACCAGCAAAGGCAAAGGAAATTGACTTCTCGATAGAGGAGCTGTTGACAGACCAAGAGAAGGAAGAGGATTATGAGCTTAACCTCTACATTAGTACCTTTGTGTTGGAGAAGACATCGGTTGAAACTAATGCTCGACTACAAATCATAATCAAACCTCTGACATCAAAAAGGGTAGAAACACATACATAACAACAGGTAACCAATCCGGCTGGAGAAAATATCATCCTGACTCAAGAACCAAGGGAAGAGATAGAAGTTGAAAACCTATAATTCGCTATCACCAAAGAAATTATCACCAAATTCTTGAAGGAGATAGTAGTTGCAAGAAAGAGGAAAAGAACACAACAACAACAACAAGGGAAAGGTAAGTGCAAGCTTATCATTGCAGAGTCATCAGATGATGAAGAAGAACTGGTAGCTATGACCATCGACATAATAGAAGATGGCACAACAAACAAGGTGCCAGTCGAAACCCAATTCCAGAGATTTGTTGAGACAAGAGCACTACAAGGCCAACCAAAGAAAGTGAATATCACACACACTTCGATGCCTAAAACTGTCGTAGATCTTGTGTCTACACCCCCACCTCCATCTCCAAAAAAAATAACAGAAGAGTTAGTACCAGAACAGCTCTCAATAAGCCCACTTGACCTATCCAAAAATTCTATGTTGGAGGCTGTGAAGGAGAAATTTGACCGGGACAGAGGCCTCTAGGAATTTATTGAAAAATTGCCTGAGATATTCACGTCGGTGCAAAATATCTCTACCAAAGCACTTCTGTTTGAAGCTAGTGGATCCCGACAACCTGGCCAAATACTTTAGGGGCTAAAAAATTTTGCAATTGTGACTTCGACCTTCGAGAGGATTCCTGACAAGGAAGTTGAAGTTGTTGCACATTGAACCACGACTATCACTCTAACTAAACCCGAACCCCACCTACTAGCCTCTGAACCAACCGAAGGAAAGGAAGAAGAAAATATCGATGACATAAATCGAGAAATCAACCAAATCTTCTTTGACTTGGACTCACCACCCTAGACTGACAATCCACCACTTGAACACATTTTCGCCAACCCAATCACACTAGACCATTCACCAACCCCATCACCACCACCACCACCATCCCCCAACTTAGAACCCCTAATCCAACCAGCTGCACCAGAACCAACCCCACCACAACCATCAGCACCAACTGCATCCACTTCTGGACCACCTGCATCTGAACAACCAGAGGCAGCAGTCATCCCACCGCCTGAAATAGAAATACCATCAACCACTACTGCACAACAAACAGAAAATCCAGACTCGACTTTTGCAGGTACATAGGTGGCGAAGCAAGCAGAAGCGAAGCATATTCACAATCGCAGGATCGTATTCTACAATATTCTATATTTTCATAAAATAAATATTGTGTTTGTCATAGAAAAAAAACTCCATCAAAACTAAGCATATTCACAGAGTTCTAAAATACATGCAATAGTACTAGTTTATTTGTCCTAGCCAATAGGTTCTGTAGTCCGAACCCGGTTTCCGAACATGATGCCAATCCTTATTCCCATCAAAATTTTAAATTTTACTAACCGCACTTGCGATACAAAAATGCATATGTGTTATAACGTATATGCGTTATAACACATGTTTTATAACACATATGCATTATAATGCGTGTTATAATGCATATGCGATATAAATTGCATATGCATTAAAAAATGCAGGTCGGGAAAAACAAAGTATCAACCCTTAAGGGAATGTTATTGAAATGGATACATAAATGACTTAGGAGTGGGCCCTGTCTAAATTTTCTTCCAATAGGATGAAGAGTTGTTATGAATCATATAATTTAGACTAAGAAACCCCCTTTGCCTAAACTAGACAATGAAATTCAATTAACATTCTTTTAGTCTCTACCAACCTCAAATCAATTGGTAGTAGGATAGAGATAAGAAGGAAAAAGTGGGGAAAGGGTATCTTGTATATTCCCATATCTATTAGGCAATTTAGAATGAGTTTTCCCTTTTACCAATGTGTCAAAGTAGCTATGCTTGAATATAGATTTAGAATACAAAGAATGTAAATATATATTGATACTTGCATAAAGAGTTAAAAGTTGAATATTTGTGGATTTGAGCTTCTATAAATTTGTAACAACTTAACCTACCTATTAAACATTGTATAGTATATATTTGGAAAATTATTGACAGTCGGTCATCTCGTATCGATATCCAATCATTGTAAGTCGGTCATAGTTGGGCTTGGATACTAGAATTGAATCCTTGGATTGGATCCCTAGCTCCTGGGATACTCGGTTGGGATACTCTAATCCAATTGAAGGGTTGCATATTTTTTGGTCTATGCGAGAAGATGTCAAACATTAATGCACCCTTGGTAAAATAATGGTGCATGGTACCTTTATATCATAATAAGTTTTTATGTTTAAATGAACTAATATGTGTATGGGAATATATATTTATATTAATCTTATACTCTTCCTTCAAATGTTTATTCAATGAGAACATATTAGTAGAAACCTATGTAGAATGGGAGGGACAATTCTCAAAAGACACAGCATTCCTAGAGTTCCAAAGATTCCAGCTAATTAGGAAATTAATTTCTCTATAATTGTATATATATTCTCATGAAAACCATATGTTTAGGCCTACCTCCACAGACTCGTACTATCAAATATCCTTCTTTTCTAATCAACATTCCATCTTATTAAAAACCTGAAGAGAAAAGGGACATTTCATGAATATGTGGGATATTTCTTGTCCACCTTGCCAACAAATATAACATATTCCAGAACCTTCATTATTTTTCTTTTGATAGATATCTTCGGTCAATACTTTTGAGGTGAGAGCAAGCCAAATGAGAATTTTATACTTTTTGGATCTTTAATTCTCCAAATAATTTCCTACCACCATCTATCTTCCAAATCCTCCACATTCATAATCTTTTGATAGTATGGCTACAATGTATAATCTCCTCAATTCTTATTTCGAGTCCTAATCAAAACATTTGGATCTTAGTTTAACTAAACTTGTCTGAATTTTAGTTCTAAAAGAAAACAATTCAATTGATCTTTCAATCAACCTATCAAGTGAATTTGGTATTCCATCCCCATTTCAAGGTTAAAGAGGCATATTTTTCATACACATCCAGACACCCTCTCTCCATCCCTCTCTATCTAACCATCGCTATTTCTCTCCTTCACTATCCCTCTGCATCTATAACCATCCCTCAACCCTCTTTCTCACCCCTTTCCCTCCCTATATTCCTCTGCCCCCCTCCCTCCCTACCTTCATCTATCCCCACTCCATCCTTATCTCACCACTCCCCCCTCAAACAAACTTACACACCTCTTGGTCTTTGAACAACACACCCCCTCTCCTTCTATAACCAACCTCCCCCATTTTTATCTCTCAAACACATCCACATGCCCTGTATCCATCTCTTTATAGCTTTCCCTCTCTCTATCTCTCTATCTCTCTCTCTCACACACACAATCCCTCATCTCTATCCCTTGGTTGAACCATCCTTTACTATCCTTCATTTCTCTAAATTGATCCTCTCTCACTATTATTATCCCACTCTCTCACCCTCTAACCATCTGTCCCTCCATCATTGTCTCTCCCTCCATATCTCTCTCTCTCTCTCTCTCTCTCTCTCTCTCTCTCTCTCTCTCTCTGACTCTCCCCCCTCTTTCTCTTTAACACTGCCCCCCATTTGTCTCTCTCACTAACTCACTTTATACATATCTCTATACAACCACTCCATCCATCCCTCTCATCCCTCTCACTCTTTAACCACCCCCCACCCATTTGTCTCTCCATCCATTATGCTATATCTTTCCTCCATCCATTATCCTATATATTTGTTGCACCCAGTCATCCCTCCCTCCTATATATGTCCCTCTCCCACCCCCCTATATCTCTTATCCCCCCATCCCTCCATCCCACTTATATGTTTGCTCCCTTCATTCCCCCTTTCATATCTCTCCCCTACCAATTGTTGGAGACATTTACCACCATACACACTCTTTTTGGTCAAATTGGCCTAATTAAACCACTATACTAAGTATAATTGACATTAATTGACATCAGTGGAGCATTATATGCCATCATCCAATCACACCCACACCTTCCTACAGTCAAGGAGGCTAACTTAGCCTTCTCCTACAGTGAAGGAGGCTAACTGGAGCACTCTGGGGGTGATATGAGTGATATTAATGCACCTAATTGCTAAATGGTGGTTACAATCAGTTCAACTAGTCAGTTAAGGCACCTCCTCTCATTAAATATATTATTTAATGATTATTTATTATTATTTAATGATCTAGAGTCAACAGTGGCGCCTCCACCAACTTCTGATGATCAGTTCAGATTCAATTAACCTCATTGGGGTTCATTGAAGTCATGGAGCACTAGAACTTAATGGTTGGCTTGCTATGACATGTGTTTGATCTCCTTCAGTTGAGATTCAGTCATTTATTGCACTCCGACTTCAGTTATGGTTTGGTGAGTCAATTAGGGTTTTGGTCAAGTGGTTAACTAAGTGTGAATGAATGGCTTACATTCAGTTAATCCAGACTCCGTCATTGAATTCAAATGACCTCCTAAGGTACTCGAATTCCTCACTCATTCAAGATATTTCTTGACATTGTTATTGTAACTATTCATTGATTATTGAATATACACAGAGGAAACCATTTCGGTTCCAATTAACACCATTTCTGAGTTATTTGTTGATTATTTATTGATGAGATTGATTATTTGTTCCTAGATCAATGTGCAAAATAATATGGTATCAGAGCATATGGCGGGACAAAGATCTATATCTCAAAAACAAGATTTTTGACATATTTCTCCATGAAAAGTGAGCAATAGCTCAAAAATCCAACACTGCACCAGAAGCCAAGGCTTACCAGTCAATATCCCAAGTAAAGAACTTGTTGATCAAGCTTGATTGATTGACTATGCTAGGTGTGATGAAAGCCTATAATGTGCAGGCTATCCGACCTTATTTTCCCTTTCTGTTTTGATTTTCAGGTTTCTACAGGTGAAGCATTTGGTACAACACATCTAGATGGCCTCCTCAGCAGATCTCTTGACACCATACAATTTTCACTCATGGAAAAGTGATATGGAGATTTAGTTGTGCTCCAAAGGACTTTTTAGAGTCACCATGGACACTGAAGTTGAGCCTGGATCCACCGTAGAAAAATCAAGATTCTTGAACAAGAAGGATGAAGCCTTCAGTTTCTTGTGCCTCTCTATTTCCTAAGACCTTCTCTTCCATCTTATGGATTTGAAGACACCAAAATAAATATGGGACAAATTGGAATCTCTATACAAAAAGCATGATGACTTGAGGGTTTACCAGCTTGAAAATGAACTCATGTCTCTCCAACCTTCCATTTTGAGACTCTGAATGATTTCTTTACAAATTTCAAGCATACTGTTTTACTCTTGAAGCAATGCAACATGGAGAAGGAGGAATATCAACTCATCCTTTCCATTCTCTCCAAACTTGGGGCTTATTATTAAGTTTTTGTTTCTACATTCCATGCGGGGAAGCTCACAACCCTTGTATGGAAGATGCCTACACTCAATGCCTTCATTGAGTCCCTAACAAATGAACATGACAAGCTTGTCCAAATGGGGATCATCCGATATTCCCATGATCAAGCCTTCCATGTCTCAAGGCCCAAAGATCTGAAGGGTAAAGGAAAGCAGTAGAAAAATCAGAAAACTAAATTTGATGCTCCCAAGCCTAGAGTTGAAAACCAGCAGGATGATGAATCTTCCAGCTCAAGGAAGAACAAAGAAAAAGGGCATAATGGAAAATAAAAAGTCAAGTGTTCTTACTGCAGGAAGGGTTTTCACCCTGAACATGCCTGCATGAAGAAAAATCTTGATGAAGCAACCTCTCTCCTTGAGAGGAGTCACATCAATATTTTGGAGAGCTTTCAGAGGAGAGATCACCAAGATCGGGAACCACAGCATGAGAAAGGTCATGCCCTCATGGCAAGAACTTCGAAGTCCAAAGCATTGTTGATTGACTATGGAGATTCAAATCACATGATGGCTGAAAAAGATTCCTTTTCATCCTTGGAGACCGGCAAATCCATCCCCATCCACATGGGAGATGACTCCACCATCATTTCCAAAGGATAAGGTACTGTAGATCTTGAAAATGGTTTTTTCTCTAATGTTTTGTATGTACCATCTCTAGCAGCAAATATCCTTAGTGTCTATCAGATGAAACATATAGGAATTCCTAAGAGATTCTCTTTGAATCCAAATTATGTTGAGATAATATAAATTGCATCTGGGAAACTCATTGCAAAAGGCCTTGCAAATCATCATGCAAAATCCTATGAGTTCTCTCACTTTGTTGCGAATGCAAAGCCCACTACTATGCTTACTCATGGAAATGAGGCTAGTAGGCTGTGGCATGAGAGGTTTGGCCATCTTAATTTCAAATATTTGCAGAAATTGTAGAAAAACTCCATGGTTGAAGGCCTCCCGACCATCAAGGAAACCACGGGAATTTGCAAGGGTTGTGTTATTGGAAAACACCCTGAGCACAAGTTCGATCGGGGGAAGGCAAATTGAGCTACAAGCATATTGGGGTTGATACATTCTGATATCAGAGGTCCAATTCCTATCACATCCATTAATGGATTAATGTACCTCCTTACTTTTATTGATGATTTTTCAAGGTATACATGGGTTTTCTTTCTCAAAAAGAAATCAGAAGTATGTGAAAAATTTTCTGAATTGAAGGCCTTGATCGAAAATGTCTTTGGGATTAAAATCAAGATCTTGAGATCTGATAATGGAGGGGAGTATGTCAGTAATTATTTTATGTACATATGCACCCAAAGTGGTATTCATTTCTAGCATTCAATTCCCTACACTCCCCAGCAGAACGGAGTAGCGGAAAGGAAGAACCGGTCTGTCAAGGAGATGACCACTTGTATGTTGGAGTCAAAGAATATTGCTGCAAATTTGTGGGCTGAAGCCATGCATGCTGCAGCATACATTCAGAACAGGGTGCCACACTCATCCATGAAAATAAAGACTCCTTTCGAAGCATACTTTGGACACAAACCGGATGTGTCAAACCTACGGGTGTTTGGGTCCACTACATGGACCCGAATTCCACTTGATAAAAGAAGGGATTTGCAAATGCAAAGCATAGAATTTCTATTTATTGGGTATCCTAATGAATCTAAAGGATTCAATATTTTGGATATCAATACCAAACATATCATCATCGAGAGTAGTGTCAAGTTCGATGAGCCTCTTCAAGAGATGGAACTAGTGAAGGAGAAAACTGATGAATTTCCTTCTTATTCTACTGAATATTTGGATGATGAAATTGGGGGTGATGACCCTGATTTGGATCCTCTAATTTATGATATCAATGTGAAAAAATCATCAGATTCTGAATCAAAACCTGAAGTGCAAAATCATCTTCCTACATGGGCCCAAAAGACACTCTCCTTCGCAAGAGACAACATTGGAAATCCGGATGATCCAAGGAGAACTCGGTCTGATTTTCAAAGAGCAGGTATTGCACTCTCTTGCTCTAATAATTTTCCATCCAAAAATTTATATTTGATTATTAGTTCAGATCCAAAATCCTACTTCCATGCTCAGAATGATCCAAGATGGCAAGTTGCCATGGATGAAGAGATGAATTCTCTTCAGAAAAACACTACTTGGGAGCTAGTTTCTCTTCCTCCGGGAAGGAAATTGGTTCAATGCAAGTGGGTGTTTTGGAAAAAGGTTGCTGCTGATGGAAGCACCTACAAATATAATTCAATGCTGGTAGCAAAATTTTTCTCTCAGATCCAAGGAGTGGACTACCATGAGACCTTTGCACCAGTTGCAAAAATGGACTCCATCCGCCTTGTTTTGGCTATTTCAACATCCAAGCACTGGGATGTGCATCACATGGATGTTAAGTTAGACTTTATGCATGGAGATATTCATGAGGAGATATACATGAAGCAGCCTGAGGGCTACATCACTGATCCATGTTTGGTTTGCAAGCTAAAGAAGTCACTATACGGGTTAAAACAGGCCCCAAGAGAGTGGTATTCCAAGATGGATGCCTTTCTTCTCTCGCAAAAACTTCAGAGATGTATATCAGATCCAAATGTGTATTTAAAGCATAATTATGGTAATATAATTATCATTGTTTTATATTTTGATGAATTAATGATCATAGGTAGCACAATTGCCTCCATTTCAGCCATCAAAACTGCTCTCCACAATGCCTTTCAAATGAGTGATTTGGGGCATGTAAAACGATTTTTAGGACCCAAAATTGAGCGAAATTCTGATGGGATTATGGTCACTCAAAAAAAATAAAATTCATAACTATTATTCAAGTTTAACATGGCTGAATGTAGGCCTGCACTATTCTCTTTCCTTTTAGGGATCAACCTTGAAGAAGGAAAACACACACCTCCCATGGACTGCACTATCTATCGACAGCTGATTGCTAGCTTGTTGTACTTGACACATTCTAGGCCTGATATTTGTTATTCCATGAATTTCATATCAAGATACATGCATCAGGCTCATGATCTTCATTGGAAGGCAACCAAGAGGATCCTCCAGTATATTCAGGGAACCAAGACCTATGGCATTCACTATGTTGCAGACTCCAAGCTAGAGCTGGTTGGATACACAGATTCCGATTGGGTGGGTGATTCTATTGATCAAAAGTCAACTTTCAGATATGTATTCATGTTTGGTGGTGGCCCCATTTGTTGTTCAAGAAAAAATTAGGCTTCCATAGCACTATCTTCAGTAGAGGTCGAGTATCGAGGAGCGGTGAATGCTTGCATCCAAGTAGTTTGGTTGCAAGGCATTCTTTCAGAGTTTGATCTTGGTAGTACTTTGTCCACTGTCCTCTTTTGTGACAACAAAAGTTCTATTAAGATATCCATGGATCCAGTTACCAGGCAGAGGACCAAGCATGTAGAGATTCACATGCACTACATCAGGGAGCTAGTGCATGACAGGACCATCATTCCGCAATAATGCCCGACTGATGAGCAGATTACAGACATCTTCACCAAGAGATTTTCAGAAAATAAGTTCACTTACCTTTGTTCACTTTTGGGGGTGAGTTCATCAAGGTGATTGACCCCATTTTCTGGTCAAGCAAAAAGCAGGCTTCCATAGCACTATCTTCAGCAGAGGTCGAGTATCGAGGAGCGGTGAATGCTTGCATCCAAGCAGTTTGGTTGCAAGGCATTCTTTCAGAGTTTGATATTGGTACTACTTTGTCCACTATCCTCTTTTGTGACAACCAAAGTGCTATTAAGATATCCACAGATCCATTTACCAGGCAGAGGACCAAGCATGTAGAGATTCACATGCACTACATCAGGGAGCTAGTGCATGATAGGACCATCATTTTGCAATAATGCCCAACTAATGAGCAGATTACAGACATATTTACCAAGATATTTTTAGAAAAGAAGTTCACTTACCTCTGTTCACTGTTGGGGGTGAGTTCATCAGGGTGATTCAGACTACTTTCAGTGTTCATCTTGAGCGGGGGGGTTTTCCCACTGGGTTTTCCCTTTCTAACTCACTTAGTTTGTTTTGAGCATTGTTTCAGTTTCAGCATTGTATAGGGTGACCTAGGGCCTTATTTGTCGGGGCCCTATCATTTTGATGCATCTATGTTCTTTAACTCTTCCTGAGTATAGCTTAAGGGGGGGTGTTGGAGACATTTACCACCATACACACTCTTTTTGGTCAAATTGGCCTAGTTAAACCACTATCCTAAGTATAATTGACAATAATTGACATGAGTGGAGCATTAATTTCCATCATCCAGTCACACCCACACCTTCCTATAGTCAAGGAGGCTAATCTAGCCTTCTCCTACAGTCAAGGAGGCTAACTGGAGCACTCCGAGGGTGATCTGAGTGATATTAATGCACCTAATTGCTAACTGGTGGTTACAATCAATTCAACCAGTCAGTTAAGGTGTCTCCTGTCATTAAATATATTATTTAATGATTATTTATTATTATTTAATGATCTGGAGTCAACAGGGGCGCCTCCACTAACTTCTGATGATCAGTTCAGCTTCAGTTAACCTCATCAGGGTTCGTTGAAGTCATGGAGCACTAGCACTTGATGGTTGTCTTGCGATGACACGTGTTTGATCTCCTTCAGTTGAGATTCAGTCATTTATTGCACTCCAACTTCATTTAGGGTTTGGTGAGTCAATTAGGGTTTTGGTCAAGTGGTTAACTAAGTGTGAATGAATGGCTTACAGTCACTTAAGCTAGACTCACTCATTGAATTCGAATAACCTCCTAAGGTACTCAAATTCCTCACTCATTCAAGCTATTTCTTGACATTATTATTGTAACTATTCATTGATTATTGAATATACACAGAGGAAACCATTCTGGTTCTGATTAACACCATTTCTGAGTTATTTGTTGATTATTTCTTGATGATATTGATTATTTGTTCCTAGATCAATGTGCAAAATAATACCCATCCCTTCCTTCTCCTTATATTTATGCTCCCTTCATCCCCTCCGTATCTCTTCCCTACCCATCCGTCCCTTCCAAGATTCCCTCTATACCTTTCTCTCCCTCTTTTCACTACCCCACCCTCTTTTAGCTTAATCAATGTAATGTTAATTTCTCCTATGTCATATGCACTACATCACATATGCAAGATATCACATATGTGTTATATCATATGTGCGATATGAAAATCATGTTTTATGTAGATACCATTAGGGGTAAACCATTGTAGCAATAACACATATGTAATATATTGCATATGCGTTAAAAAAGACATGTGTTATATAACATGTCTGATACTTCTTTTATAAAAAATGTTTGGTTGCAGGACGTGGGATAGGTTTACTATAGAAAAAGGAAGAATTCCGTCCCTTCCAAGATTCCCTCTATACCTTTCGCTCCCTCTTTTCACTACCCCACCCTCTTTTAGCTTAATCAATGTAATGTTAATTTCTCCTATGTCATATGCACTACATCACATATGCAAGATATCACATATGTGTTATATCATATGTGCGATATGAAAATCATGTTTTATGTAGATACCATTAGGGGTAAACCATTGTAGCAATAACACAT
>LPNX010117168.1:12794-63701 GCA_001517045.1 Pseudotsuga menziesii | reverse complement strand
TCTGTCTCTTTTTATTTACACTATTGAACTGCTACTAAGGAATCCAGATTCCTTAGTAGGTGCTCATCAGCACAAGCTAGGGTGAAAACCCTAGCTACAATGTACATGACTTGCTATATATAGTACTCGTGTACACCTTAAATATGCAACTTTATGCATTGCAACCCACATATACCTCCTTGTGTACATGATTGTTGTCTTTGTAACCCATGTACGCCTCCTGAAAATGTCAAAAAAATACCTATTTTGAAATTAGGGTAGTTTGGGTAGTTATGCAACTAACTCCTTCAGTTGTAACTACTTTGTCTTTGACCCTACCTCTTCATGAAGCATATCAATAGAGGTAGGGAGGTTCATGAAAGGACAATTGAATCTTTGCATTGTTATGCTGGAAGATTTGGAGATCTGTTTGCCCACACATTTTCCTAGAATCTTTCTCCTTGTGTTGCAGAGCTTGGAGGATGAGTTCCTTGGAGAAGAGAAGCAGTAGAATCAGATCAAGGTTTCATGAGGTGCCCAACTTCAAGAGAAGGTATACTTGTACTTGTTTTTAAGATTCATAAAGATGTGAACGGTCCTTATTATTCCCAAATCATTGTTCAATGTGTGATTGAATCTTTGTTTATGATCGTATAATGATGTTATCCAGATCATTATTTCATGTTTATTTGATTATCATTGCTTTATATGTGGTCATAATGGTTTGAGGAAGGTATAATTCATTTTACAGGTTTCTAGGAGAAAATGGAGTAAAAGGAGGAAGAGGAGGATTGAATGGCTACTTGGATCAACCTTCATTTGGCTAAGGAATGCACCATTCTAATCTTTGAATCTTGTTTATATATACTTGTAGAACCATTTGCATCCACTTTTCAACCCCAGTACGTTGATGGCCTCTTAAAACCTATCCATAGGAAACTTTCCTTTACAACACTATTTCATCCTAACATGTCATATATTTCAAATGTTAGTATTAAGACCTTATTTGTGTCATATATGTCATAGAATCTTCATAATTGTTGTCATAGAGCAAGGGAATCTTGTCCAAGTGTCTTACTATCTCCAAAATGACTCTTCCTTTCCCATGTAATTTACATTTATTCCCAAATTCGACCTATGATGCATATGGACAAGTCTATTTTCCTTCTAAATAATCCAAGAACCTTTACGATTCCCATGGATTCAAAATTGCAAGAGGAGGATTCCATGTGGCACAATATTTATAGCTTGTGTGGGCCCCATAGTCTCCATGTGTCTCCATGCTCCATTGCCACTTCAAATTTCTCTTTTATTTATTTAATAATATACATTATTAAATATTTATCCCATTCTAATTTATAAACATCATTTATTTGCTCCCTTATTAAAATTACAAATGTATCCATCCAACCTAGGGAACTAGTAGGATTGATGGAATTGTCCTACTATACATTTATTTGAATGGGGATATTACAATCCTCCCCACCCAGGATTTCTTGTCCTTAAGAGATTTCAGATTTATATGCTGCAAAATATTTTCCTATTCCCCTGCGGCATCTTCACTTGGTCGATCCTTCCATTGTACTAAGTGTTCTTTAATAGTTTTCCTTCGCAATCTCCTTTCCCCTGTCTTCAAAATATTTTCCGGAACAAGTGTGAGCTGACCTTCATCATCCAAAGGAGGAAGTATTTCTAAAGTGACAATTTTCTTCCCAAGAGCCTTTTTGAGACAAGATACATGAAATACATTACGGATTTTAATCCCTTCCGGAAGTTCCAATTCATATGCTACTTCCCCAATCTTCCAAACTATCTTGTATCGGCCATAGTATCTTAGTTTTAGATTTTATGCCCCATTATTTTTTAGAGATTTTTTTTATATGGATGCAACATCAAATATACTATTTCATTAACCTAAAATTTCCTTTCTTCTTTATGTCTATCTGCATATTGTTTTTGCTGATTTTGGGCAACCTGCAAATTGTCTTTCAATAGCTTTAAAATTTCTTGGCTCTCTTCCACCCAATATTTAGATTTTGGAGATCTAATGTCAAAAACTATAATCTCAATAAAAAAAAGTGCATAATAGCTATATCATTATTTGAAAGCAGACATCCCTATTGACATATGAAAAGTGGTGTTGTAGCGAAACTCACCCAACTGTAGCCATTTTTTCCATGCATTTTGCTTCTCTCCGACATAGTTTCTTAGCTACCCTTCCAAACATTGGTTCACCCTCTCTATTTTTCCATCATTTTTTGGATTATAGCTGGTACTTTGAGTCAACTAAGTGCCCACCAATATAAAAATTTATTTGCAAAAACCACCCATGAATGTACTATCTCTATCACTTAAAATGCTCTTGGGGAGCCCATGCAATTTGAAGATTTATTTGAAAAAAATATCAGCCACTTGTGAAGAAATAAAATATGATGTAACAAAAAATAAATGAGAAAATTTTGTCAATATATCCACTACCACATATATTCAATCCTTACTCAAATGTTTGGGCAATCCGGTGATGAAGTCCATTGAAATATTGTCCCATTTTTTCTTCGAAATGGGAAATGGTTTCAATAAACCAGCTGGGAATGTAAGTTATGATTTATTTTGCTGACATAAATTACATTAATTCACATATTTATCAACATATTCCTTCATCCCCTTCCAAAAGAATCTCTTCCTCAATTTCCTATAAGTTTTGAAGATCCCCGGATGGCCAATTGCTGGGGAATCATGTGCTTCTTGCAAAATTTTATACTTGAGGTTTGAATATTGAACGAAATAAATACTTCACTTATAATTTATCATACCATTAATGATCCTATATTTATCATCCCCCTTGATTCCATATAACACATCGGAATCAAATTTATCTTTGGCATACTCAACCAATAACATATTTTTCTAATCTCTAGCAATGTCGATGAGAGAAAAACAAGTTCTTTGAGATAATGAATCTTCTACCATATTATTCTTCCCTTTCACATATTCAATATCAAAATCATGATATTTAATCTTTCTTACCCATTTTTTTTTCCTTTCAGTTAGATCCTTTTGGGTGAGGAAGTGCCTTAGACCATTGTGGTAAGTTTTCACCACAAACTTGCTTCCTACCAAGTATTGTCAAAACTTGGCCAATGCATGCATGATGGCCAACATTTCTTTGCCATATATGGATTAAATCTTTTCATGAGGATGAAAATTTATTCCATAAAAGGCTATATGGTGTTGACCTTGCTTTAGGACAGCCCCTATTCCTCCACCTGAAGCATCACATTCAACAACAAAAGGCATAGAAAAATTAGGTAATGCACATATGGGACAAATACTCATTACCTGTTTCACTTTTTAGAAGGAATTTTTATCCTATTCATCCCACTTGAAATCATCCTTCTTAGTCAAATCAGTGAGTGGAGAAGTCAACTTGGAGAACCCTTTAACAAAATTTCTATAATAGGTGCATATTCCAATGAAACCTCTTAATTCGGTGATGCTTTTTGGCGATGCCCATTCTAAGATAGCCCTGATTTTTTCCATGTGTACTATCATTCCTTATTTCCCGATAATGTTCCGAAGATACAATATTTCCTTCATCCCAAATTCACATTTAGACATCTTAGAAAACATAGATTGTTCTTCCAAAATTCTCAACACAATCTCTAGATGATGCAAGTACATTTCCCAAGTTTTATTGTAAATGAGAATATCATCAAAGAATACCAAAACAAACCTTCTAAATAGATTGCAGAATATTCTATTCATGCATGCTTGAAATGTGGCTGGAGCATTGGTTAATCCAAATGGCATAACAAGAAACTCA
Source organism: Pseudotsuga menziesii (assembly GCA_001517045.1). Lineage (NCBI taxonomy): Eukaryota > Viridiplantae > Streptophyta > Pinopsida > Pinales > Pinaceae > Pseudotsuga > Pseudotsuga menziesii. The sequence goes on along the minus strand of LPNX010117168.1, from coordinate 59,899 downwards.
AAGTGACCATAATGACATCGAAAAGCAGTCTTTTGCACATATTCTTTCTTCATTCGAATTTGGTGATAACCTAATATAAGGTCAATTTTGGAGAAATATTTGGATCCAAATAGCTCATCCATGAGCTCATCAATCCTAGTAATAGTATAACTATTATTTATGGTTTTCTTGTTCAAATCTATAAAATTTATACACCTCCTCAAGTTTCCATCTTTTTTGTTTACCAACACTACTGAAGAAGCATAAGGGATAAAGCTTGGTCTAATGAGTCCCAAATCCAAGAGTTCTTGGATGGCCTTCTCAATCTCATCTCTAAATTTATTGGGATGTTTATAAGGTGGTATTTGAATGGGTAAAGTACCCTCCTCCAAAACATTTTTTCGCTCAACCACTCTATCAGGTGGTCTACCATGTGGAAGATCTCTAAAAACTTTTTCATACTTTTTCAATAGTTTCTCTATCTCTGTTGGGTGTTCAAAAGCCTTTATGTTTGGAAAAGGAGATGTGATATGACATTTAACATCCCATTCTATGTCACCATGCTTCATTATAGATCTCATACTATTGCAATTCATTACTTGATTTGGGTAAGTGTGTTTCCCTCTCGCAACCTTTAGAACACCTTTCGAATCTTGAAATGTCATCTCAAGAATTTGATAATTTACTGTATGATCCCCTATAGAATACAACCATTTCACTCCCAAAACCACATTAATATCAGTGACATCATCGACATAAAAACTATCACCAAAAGTATAGTTACCTATGGTGACTTGCAGCGTTGGAACCCATGTTTTGCACTGCATTCTGTTGTGATCGGGAATGACAACTATGAAGCCATAAAATGTTTCAGTAGGTATGTTCCTTTTCTCCACCATATTTGCATCAATTAATTTATGCTTTGCTCCTCCATATACCAAAACTCAATCTCTTTGTCCTAATACCACACCCTTGCATTGAATAGTGTGATAGTGAGGCACTACTGAAAGTACTGCCATTCTTTCTTTGTTTGGTAAAGGCTGATTTTATTATTGTATTTATTATTTAGATGTTGTCTCATATGGTTCCTCTTGATCTGAATTGTTTCCTTCTTCATGCATACCCCTTCATAATCATCATTATTAGAAAATACTTCTATGTATTGAGCTTTTCCGTTAGTGCATTTATGCCATGGTGTCCATGGTTGAAAGCATGTGAAGCACAATTTTTTGCTTCAAAGTTCATCCATTTTTAGTAGTTATTTATTATTATTTTCATTTGAATCTCTTTCCAAAGTCTTATTATCAGTTTCATCTCTTTTCCAAGGCTTCTTTTCAAACAAATCCCAAATCACAATATCGACCCTTGAGGAAAATGCATCAAATCTTCTACCAATGCAATAAAAATGAGTAAAATGGAATAAGATGCTTAAGTACCAAAAATGAGACTTGAAATACACATTAATACATTCATCATACATTTATCATAGATACATTCCTCCATTCGAAATAATAAGCATCACCATAGCATATATCAAAATAGAGTGGAAATGGTCATTGTTTGCTCATTAAAAGTCATTTTAACATACAACTCTTTGGTATTTAGAATTGAAACTTTATAAGAATTAATAATAGATAAAATTTAAATGATTAAATTCATAAATATATCAGGAATATCTCTCCCAAAGAGGACATGATATCGCCCAAGGCGCAATCCCTCCATGAGCATGAATATGCAAAGAAAACTGGGAATGGTTGATACAGAGTGCTGCAATAGAAGATTCCGCATGATGTACTATATATTACACCTGAAAATAAGATTCCATTAAATATCCTTTAAATAACTGAGTGGCCTCTCCAAAAACCAACTTGGATGGGAATCTTTCACCCTCGAAATTGCCTAAGGAAAGAGAACTAGTCATCCATTAGCTCTCACAATTCACAAATGACAATTTATCAAATGATAAAAATCCCTTCTCTTGGTTTATTCCTGTAATTTATAAACATCCTTATCCTTATAAGGTTCCAAATATATCCATAAACTCAAGACAATTTGAATTAGGGTGTGAGCTCATGATTTTGCATGTGTCTCCTCTTTCCAATCCTTCCACCTTCCCCAAATATGTGTAGGAGCCCATTGAGCTTCCCAAACTCATATTAGAGATCTATTGGAAGTTATATTTTGACATAACATGTTATATATGTCATATGTCAGCCTTCAGACCTTATTTTTTTCATAGGTGTCATAGCATCTTCATCATTATTGTCATAGAGCTAGGGAATCTAATCCAAGTATCTCACTAGCTCCAAAATGACTCTTCATTTCCCATGTAACTTGTATTACATACAAAATTATACCTATGATGCATATATCCAACTTTATTTGCTTCTAAATCATCCAAGAACCTTTAGGATTCCCATGTATTTGAAATTGCAAAAAGAGGATGCCATGTGGCACAAACTTTCTAGCTTGTGTGGGCCCCATAGTCTCGATGTGTCTCCATGCTCCATTTCCACTTCAATTTTATCTTGTATTTATTTAATAAGATAAATTAATAAATAATTATCTCATTCTATTGTCTAAACATCATTTATTAGCTCCCTTATTAAAATTACAAATGTATCCATCCAACCTAGGGAACTATGATTTATTAGGGAATTATTAGGGAACTATGTATGGATGCAAACTCAAATATAATAAATCATTAACCTAAAAGGTCCTTTCTTCTCTATGTCTATCTGCATATTTTTTTGTTGATTTTGGGAAAGCTACAAATTGTCTTTCAGTAGCTTTAAAATTTCTTGGCTCTCTTGCTCATAATGTTTATATTTTGGATATCTACTATCACCAAATATCATCTCAACAAAGGTAACTACATCATATCCATATAATTATTTTGAAGGAGACATCCCTATTGACATATGAAAAGTGATGTTGTAGAAAAACTCACCCAAGTGTAGCCATTTTGTCCATGCTTTTTGCTTCTCTCCAACATAGTTTCTTACATACCCTTCCAACTATTGGTTCACCCTATATATTTTTCCATCAGTTTTTGGATGATATTTGGCACTTGTATTCAACTGAGTACCCACCAATCTAAAAATATCTTGCAAAAATCACCCATGAATCTACTATCTCTATCACTTACAATGCTCTTGGGGAGCCCATCCAATCTGAATATTTCTTTGAAGAAAATATCAGCCACTTGTGCAGAACTAAAATATGAAGTAACAACAAAGAAATGCAAAATTTTTCTCAATATATCCACTACCACATATATTCAATCCTTACACAAATATTTGGGAAACCCGGTGATGAAGTCCATTGAGATACTGTCCCATTTTTGCTCCTGAATGGGAAATGGTTGCAATAAACTAGTTGGCCATGTAAGTTCTGATTTTTTTTGGTCACATACCTTACATTCATTAACATTTTTTTAAACATATTCCTTCATCCCCTTCCTAAAGAATATTTGCATCAATTTCCTATATGTTTTGAAGATCCCCGGATGGCCAACTAGTGGGGAATCATGTGCTTCTTGCAAAAATTTATACTTGAGCTTTGAATCTTGAATGAAATAAATTATTCCATGATAATATATCATCTCATTCACAATATATAGTTACCATCCCCCTTTATTCCATCTAACACATCACAAGAAAATTTATCATTGGCATATTCAACCAGTAACCTATTTTTCTAATATCTAGTAATGTCCATGAGAGAAAAAGGTCTTCGACATAATGAATCTGCTACAATGTTATTCTTCCCTTTCACATATTCAATATCAAAATAATAATATTTAATATTTATTACCCAATTTTGTTGCCTTTCATTTAGATCCTTTTTGGTGAGGAAGTGCCTTGGACTATTGTGGTCAGTTTTCACCACAAACTTGTTTCCTACCAAGTATTGCCAAAACTTGGCCAATGCATGCATGATGGAAAAAAAATATTTTCATATATTGATTAAATTTTTTCATGAGGCTGCAATTTTCTGCTCTCAAAGGCTATATGTTGTTGGCCTTTCTTTAGGAAAACCCCTATTCCTCCACCTGAAGCATCACATTCAACAACAAAAGGCTTAGAAAAAACAGGCAATACAAGTATGGGACAACTACTCATTACATATTTCATTTTTTGGAAGGACTTTTTATCCTATTCATACCACTTGAAGGAATCCTACTTAGTCAAATCAGTGAGTGGAGAAGTCAACTTGGAGAACCCTTTCACAAACTTTCTATAATAGGTCCATATTCCAATGAAACCTCTTAATTCGATGATGTCATTTGGTGACGGGAATTCTAAGATATCCTTGATTTTTTACATGTGTACTTTCAATCCTTTCCCAATAGTGTTCCCAATATAAAATAGTTCCTTCATACTAAATTCACATTTATACATCTTAGAAAACAAGGACTGCTCTTGCAAAGTTCTCAACACAATCTCTAGATGGTGTAAGTGCTATTCCAAAGTTTTACTGTAAATGAGAATATCATAAAAGAATACCAAAAAAACCTTCTAATATGCTTGCAAAATATTCTATTCATTCACTCTTTAAATGTGGCTAGAGAATTGGTTAATCCAAATGGCATAAAAAGAAACTCAAAGTGACCATAATGACATCGAAAAGCAGTCTTTTGCACATCTTCTTCTTTCATTCAAATTTCTTGATAACCTGATCTAAGGTCAATTTTGGATAAATATTTGGCTCCAAATAACACATCGATGAGGTCATCAATCCTATGAATAGGATACCTATTCTTTATGGTCTTATTGGTCAAATCTCTAAAATCCATATACATCCTCAAGGTTCCATCCTTTTTCTTTACCAGCACTACTGAAGAAACATAAGGGATAGAGCTTGGTATAATGAGTACCAACTCCAAGAGGTCTTCGATGGTCTTCTCAATCTCATCTCTGAATTTCTTTGGATTTCTATAATGTGGTAACTGAATGGGTGAAGTACCCTCCTCCAAAACAATGGTGTGCTCAATCCCCCTATTAGGTGGTCTACCATGTGGAAGATATCTAAAATATTTTTCATACTTTTTCAATAGTTTCTCTATTTCCTTTGGGTGTTAAAAAATTTTTATGTTTGTCTTGGGCGATGTGATATGACATTCAGCAGCCCATTATGGGTCCCTATGCTTCAATATATATTTCATACTATTGCAATTCGCTACTTGATTTGGGTCAGTGTGTTGCCCTCTCACAACCCTGAGTACACCTTTCCAATATTGAAATTTCATATCAAGAATTTGATAATTTATTGTATGCTCCCCTATATAATGCATCGATTGCAATCCCAAAACCACATTATTATTAGACACATCAACCACATAAAAACTATCAACAAAAGTATAGTTACCTACGGTGACTTGTAGCTTTGGAACCCATGTTTTGCACTGCATTGTGTTGTGACCAGGAATGAAAACTATGAAGACATCGAATGATCCAATGGGTATATTCATTTTCTCCACCATATATGCATCAATGCAGTTATGTGTTTCTCCTCCATCTACCAAAACTGAATCTCTTTTCCCCAATACCACACCCTTGCATCGAATAGTGTGATAGCAAGGCACTACTGAAAGTACTGTCATTCTTACTTTGTCTAGTGAAGGATGTTTTTCTTCTTGCCTTTCTTATTTAGCTTTTGTCTCATATGATTCCTATTGATATGAATTGTGTCCTTATTCATCCATACCCCCATTATACTCATAATTATAATAAAATGCTTCTATGTATTGAGTGTTTCCATTAGTGCATTTATGCCCCGGTGTCCATGGTTGAAAGCATGTGAAGCAAAAAACAATTCTTCGACTTTCATCCCTATTTAGTCCTTATTTATTATTATTTTAATTTTAATCTCTTTGAAAAGGATTCTTATCATGTGCATCTACTTTCGAAGGATTCTTTTAAAATTTGAAGTTAGGCTTGGGAGGTAATCTTGTTCAAGGAAGCACATTTTGGAGATCTCTAGTCATGATCATTGCATCTTTTAATGTAATGGGCTTGTGGGATTTGACCAAACCTTTTAATGGTTCACCCAAAACTTCAATGAATATAAATACTAACCTTACCATAGACACATCATCCACCTTGACTGATAATTTTTATAATTCCATCATATAATCAGTCGGGGTCCCAACTTGCTTCAATTGTGTTATTTCTTTGAAAGACAATTCAGGATCGTTTTGCTCAAATATATCTAGTACATTGTCAATAAATTCTCCATATCTGTTCACCTGATCATGACCCAAAGTCTTCAGGCCATGGAACCACCATTCATTGGCATCTCCTTCTAAGTGCAATATGGTCATTTTTAAGGCATCTTCTTCCACAATTGGCTTCAGTTGAAAATACACATCTGATTTTTGCACCCAAGTGTTAGCAGAACTTTGAGAGGAACCAACAAAAGTAGGGAGTGTAACTTTACTAATGGAACAATTTAAGGATTTTTTTTGTATAGAGACTTATTATATTCCTCCTCTTTGAGTTTTTTTGCAGAAATAAAGTACTGATCAAATGGTACACTTCTTTTACAATCTTCATCCAATTTATCCCTTTCTTTTGCCATTGTAGCAAGTTCAAGTTGAATGTTAGGATCTTATTTGGGTACAAGAAATTTAGGTGTCATAGGCCTTGGTGTTCTATGAAATTCATGGGGTATATTATGGGGTCCTGTTCTTGTCAAAATATGCTCATCCATTGTCTTCTTTTCTTCTGATTGTGAACTACTGCTATGTCCCATTACTCCTGATTTGTTTCCAAATTATCTAACCAATCATTCGAATCCTTTCATGAGATGATGGTTCAAGTTCTTGGTTATTTAATCAAAGGGAGGTTTTACGAGTTTAATATATTCCATCTTTCTCTGATCAGCATATTCCTTCTCCTTGCTAGTCATAGTTTCAGCATAATGTGCCTCTTCTTCTACTACTTCTTCTTCTTCAACAAAAACACCTTCAACTTTGGGATCTAAGGGTGGTGTCTTATTTATTTGACTAATTTTTAATAAAAAAAGGCTCCAATACCATGCTTGGATACCAGATGAAATTTCCCTTTTTTAAATTTTATTAAATGACCAATATTTTCACTTTTTCGCCAATTTTGACCTTAACTAGTTTTGATGTCTAGACCTCCAAATTGACCCAATTGCCCCAAAAATTTCTTATAAGGTACATGAATGATATTAGAACTTAAATATTATTTTTCAGGTATTTTTTATTTCCCCCCAATTACTTCTTCAAACTTTTTTAATTTTCTATTCAAAATAGGACTCTTTACTAGCAAATTGGGGCTCCAATTCCTCCTGGGTAATTGTCAAAAATGGCTTCTCAAATGGTCCCAAAGTCACTCAATTTTATGAAACACAGAAGGTGATGTGTAAGGGAAACTATAAAAGTATCATATGCATCATTTTTAATTTTATACAGGATTTTATGACTCTTTCCAAAACAGCTCCCAAATCACAATATCGACCCTTGGGGAAAATGCACCAAATCTTCTCCCAATGCAATAAAAATGAGTAAAATGGATTCCAATGATTAAAGTACCAAAAATTAGACTTGAAATACACATTAATGAAAGTCCAATACTAATGCATTTATCATATATACATTCCTCCATTCAAAATAATAAGCATCACCATAGCATATATGAAAATAGAGTGGAAATGGTCACTGTTTGCTCATTAAAAGTCATTTTGACATACAAATATTTGGTATTTAGAATTGAAAATTTATAAGAATGAATAATAGAGAATAATTAAATTATTAAAATAATAAATATATCAGTAATATCTCTCCCAAAGAGTACATGAGCTCACACATGGCGCAATCCCTCCATGAGCATGAATATGCAAAGAAAACGAGAAATGGTTGATAGAGAGTGCTGCAATAGAAGAATCCACATTCTGTCCTATAGCTTAAACCTGAAAATAATACTCTGTTAAACCTCCTTTAAATACATGAGTTTCCTCTTCAAACAACATCTTGGATGGGAATCTTTCACCGTCAAAATTGGATAAGGCAAGAAAACTAGTCATCCACTAGCTCTCAAAATTCACAAATGAAAATTTCTCACATGATAGAGAACCCTTATATTGGTTGCTTCCTATAATCTATAAACCTAATTAGCCTTCTAAGGTTCCCAATACATCCATAAAATCAATCCAATTCGAATTACGGTGTGGGGTCATGATTTGCCATGTGTCCCCTCTTTCCTAGCCTTCCACCTTCGCCAAATTTGAGTAGGACCCCATTGAGCTTCCCCAACTCACATGAGAGCTCTCTTGGAGGTTATATTTCAACATGACATGTAATATATGTCATATTTCATCCTTCATACATGATTTGTGTCATAGGTTTCATAGCATATTCGTCATTGTTTTCATAGAGCAAGGGAATATAGTCCAAGTGTCTCACTAGCTCCAAAATGACTCTTCCTTTCCCATGTAAGTTACATTTCTTCCCAAATTAGACCTATGATGCATATTTCCAAGTGTATTATCCTTGTAAATCCTCCAATAACCTTTAGGCTTCCCATTGATTCGAAATTGCAAGAGGATGATGTCATGTGGCACATAATTTCTAGGTTGTGTGGGTCCCATAATCTCCATGTGTCGCCATGCTCCATTTCCAATTCAAATTTCTCTTGTATTTTTTTAATAAGATACATTATTAAATATTTATCCCATTCTAATTCCTAAACATCATTTATTATCTCCCTTATTAAAATTCCAAATGTATCCATCTAACCTAAGGAACTATTAGGATTGATGGAATTGTCATGCTATGCAATTATTTGAATGGGGACATTATAGTCCTCCCCACCCAAGATTTCTTGTCCTCAAGAAATTTCAGATTTGGATGCTACAAAATATTCTGCTCTTTCCATGTGGCATATTCACTTTGTTGGAGACATTTACCCACCATGCACACTTAATTTGGTCAATTTGGCCTAGTTAAACCACTATCCTAAGATTTATTGACTTAATTGGCCATTAGAGGAAATTTCAACTCAAAATGGGCCTTCTAAAACAAATCAATAAAATAATAGTTAAAATAATAAAATAATATTTATTAATTTTGGAGGAAGAAAAGAAAAAAACTACTTTTTGTTTGTATTTTCGACATATCTCCCCATGTTTTTACTCAAATTTGGATCGGCTCGTTGGATGCGGAATTAAATTCCGCATCAAACGAGTACCCACTCGACATACTTTTTATGAACCCTACTACCCCAAAAACAAGAAATACTTGAAAAAATGTGACGATGACATCATCATCACATTTTTTCAGGTATTTCTTGTTTTTGGGGTAGCGGGGTCCGTCAAAATTATGCCGAGTGGGTACTCGTTGGATGCAGAATTTAATTCCACATCTAACAAGCTCTCTTGATCGAAATTTGAGTAAAAACATGGGGATATATGTCGAAAATACAAACAAAAAAAGTAGTTTTTTTATGATACTTATCCCCAAATTTATATTTAAAAGGTGTTTAAGACCTATACGGTATTTCAAATTTAAATCAATTTCATTGGCTAATACATGATGACATGGAATTTGAGTTAAAGTTAAAAGGACCATTTTGAGTTGAAATTTCCTCTAATGATCAGAGGAGCACTGTATGACATCAGCATGAGCACTCCCACGCCTACCTTCAGTCAAGGAGGCCAATTGAGCCTTCTCCTTCATTTGGGGAGGCTAACTAGAGCACTCTGGGGGTCATCTGAGTGTCATAAATGCACTTAATTGTTAACTGATGGTTACAATCAGTTAAATCTGAGTGGTGAAGGTTCCTCCATTCATTATATTGATTATTTAATCAATACTTAATGAAATGGAGTCAATAGGGTTCCTCCAACCACCTCTGATGGCCAGTTTGACTTCAGTTAACCTCATAGGGGTTCATTAGAGTTATTGATGCCCTACCACTTGTTGGTTGGAATGCATTGACATGTGTCTAAGCTAATTCAGTTAGAATCAGTCATTTATTGCACTCTGACTTTAATTAGGACTCAGTTGAGTCAATCGACACTTGATCAATTGGTTAACTAGTGTGTTTACCCATTCATTCAATTCAAATGACCTCCTTGGAAATTCGAATTGTCTTGGAATTCATGCACCTTGCATGATAATTGTATTGTACTAATCATTCTTTATTGATTACACAGAGCTACTACTCCCATTGCAACACCTTTTTTCCAATTTTATGCATATTTGTCTGTATTCTTCGTGTGACTGTGTTTTTAGTTCTTAGACCACTGTGACAAATTAATATGGTATCAGAGCTCACGGTGGAATGAAGCCAAGATATCTCAAAAATAATGTTTTTGATAGATCTTGCAAGAAAAATTGAGCAAAAGAACAAAAATCCAGCACTGCACCAGAAGTTAAGGCTTACCACTTAATAACCCAAGTTAAGGAATTGTTGGTCAAGCTTGCTTGGTCAGCTGTGTTGGGTGTGATAAAAGCCTAAAATGTGCAGGCTATTCGACCTTATGGTGCCCCTTTTGTTGTGATTTGTAGGTTTTAATAGGTAAAAACATTCGCTCCAGCAATTTGAAATGGCTTCTTCCGTAGAACTCTTGACTCCGTTCAATCTCCATTCATGGAAAGGAGACATGGAGATCCAGCTACATGCCAGAGGAATCTATAGGGTCACTATGGAAACTAAAGAAGAGACTTCTTTTGTGACAGACAAAGCTATATTCTTGAACAAGAAATATGAAGCATTCGGATTCTTGTGCCTATCTGTTCCCTGGGATATTCTTTTTCATCTCTCATGAGTGAAGACTCCAAAGGAAATTTGGGAGAAATTGAAAACCCTGTATGGAAAAAAAGATGATTTGAGAGTATACCAGCTTGAAAATGAGTTGATGTCTCTCCAGCCTTCCAATTTCGAGACCTTAAATGATTTGTTCACAAAGTTCAAGAACATTGTCTCACAATTGAAGCAATGTAAGGTGGAGAAGGAGGATGATCATCTCATCCTTGCCATACTCTCCAAACTTGGAACTAATTATTCATTGTTTGTCTCTACATTATGCATGGGGAAGCTCACAACCCTTGGATGGAAGATTCCTTCACTCAATACCTTCATTGAGTCCCTAACAAGTGAACATGATAAGCTTGTCCATATGGGGATCATTAGATCCTCTCATGATCAAGCCCTCCATGTCTCAGAGCCCAAATATCTAAAGGGTAAAGGAAAGCAGGAGAAGAACCCAAAAACCAAATTTGAATCTCCTAAGCCTAAAGTTGAAAACCAGCAACACAAAGAACCTTCGAGGTCAAAGAAGAACAAAGGAAAAGGGCATCATGGAAAGGAAAAGGTCAAGTGTTCATATTGCGGGAAGGGCTTCCACCATGAACATGCCTGCATGAAAAGAAACTTGATGAAGCTACTTCTCTCCTTGAGATAAATCACATCAATCTTTTGGAAATATTTCAGAGGAGAGATCAACAAGATCAGAAACCATAGCATGAAAGAGGTCATGCCCTCATGGAAATCACTTCTAATTCCAAAGCACTCTTGATATATTCTATAGATTCGAACCACATGATGGATGAAAGAGACTCCTTCTCATCTTTGGAGACCAGAAAATACATTCCCATCCAAATGGGAGATGACTCCACAATCATATCTGAAGGACAAGGTGCTGTAGATCTTGAGCATGGTTATTTTTCCAATGTTCTATATGTACCATCTCTTGCAGCAAACCTCCTAAGTGTTTATCAAATGACACATACGGGATTTCCCAAGAGATTCTCCCTTAGCCCAGATGATGTAGAGATCATAGAACTTGCATCCAAAAAACTTGTAGCAAAAGGACTTGTAAACCATCATGCAAAATCCTGCGAGTTATCCCATTTTGTGGTGGATGCAAAGACCACCACATTACTGACTCATGGAAATGAAGTTAGTAGACTATGGAATGAGAGGTTTAGCCATCTAAACTTCAAATACTTGCAGCAATTACAAAATAATTCTATGGTTGAAGGAATCCCAGTCATCAAAGATACCGCTGGAATTTGCAAGGGTTGTGTTGTTGGAAAGCACCCCGAGCATAAGTTCGATTGGGGGAAGGAAAGCCCAGCATCATGCATCTTGGGACTGATACATTTTGATATCAGCGGTCCCATGCCTATAAAATCCATGAATGGATCAAGGTACATTATGACTTTAATTGATGACTTTTCGAGATACACATGGGTGTTTTTATCAAAAAGAAGTCGGAATTCTTGGAAAAATTCACTGAATTGAAGGCCCTGATTGAGAATTCATCTGGAAAAAAGATCAATATTTTGAGATATGGTAATGGTGGGGAGTATGTCAGTAATGAGTTACTGCATATATGTTCCCAAAGTGGTATTCGGATCCAGTATTCAATTCACTGCACTGCCCTATAGAACATTGTAGCGGACAGGAAGAATTGGTCTCTCAAGGAGATTACCACCTGTATGTTGGAATCAAAGAAGTTGGCTGAAAATTTGTGGGTGGAAGCCATGCATGCTGCAGAATATATTTAGAATATAGTGACACACTCATCCATGAAAATTAATACCCCTTTTCAAGCATATTTTGGACACAATCCGGATGTGTCAAACCTGAGGGTGTTTGGGTCCACTGCATGGGCCCAAATTCTGCTTGATAAAATGAGGGATATGAAACCGAAAAGCATAGAATGTATGTTTATTGGATATACTAATGAATCTAAATTTTTCAATCTGTTGAATATAAAAAAAAAAATATCATCATTTTAAGGAGTGTCAAGTTCGACGAGCCTCTTCAGGAGGTGGAACTAGTGAAGGAGAAAACTTCTAAATTTCCTTCCTATTCTACTGAATATTTGGATGATGTAATTGGGGGTGATGATACTGATTTGGATTCTATGGTTTCTTATATAAGTGTATATCAAATATCCTATTATTAATCAAAACCTGAAGTACAAAATCATCTCCCAACTTGGGCCCGACAGACACTCTCCTCCGTAGGAGATAACGTTGGAAATCTAGATGATCCAAGGAGAACCCGATCTGATTTCCAAAGAGCAGGTATTGCGCTCTCTTGTCCTGATTATTTTCTGTCCAAATATTGTTATTTGATGATAATTTTAGATCATAATTCTTACTACCATGCCTGGAAGGATCCGAGATGGAAATTTTCCATGGATGAAGAGATGAATTCTCTTTAAAAAAAACTCTACTTGGGAGATAGTTTCTCTTCCTCTTGGGAGGAAATTGGTTCAATGCAAGTGGATATTTTGGAATAGGGTTTCTGTAGATGGAAAAACCTACATATATAAGGCAATTCTAGTATCAAAAGGTTTCTACTAGGTCCAAGGTGTGGACTACCATGAAACTTTTGCACCGGTTGCAAAAATGGACTCCATCCGCCTAGTTTTGACAATTTCGGCATCTAAGCAATGGGAAGTCCATCATATGTGTTGGTAATAACTCCCGATTCGATTCTCATTTCCAATGAAAATGCCTATATTTATACAAAGTACATGGTGGTTGAGTTTCACCTTCCGCTCAGCCTGTTTGGCTTCCTATCTAATCAAATTCCTATTTATTATTTATTTACAATAATCCCGAAGGATTATTCTAAAAATCCCCCTCTTAATCCGAAGGGGTGTTCGTAAGTCCGAGCATGTTTCTGAATCTTTCAAACTTTTCTCGTCCAAGCGCTTTGGTGAAGATGTCTGCAACTTGATCATTTGTGGAACAATGTCGAAGATGGACTGTCTTGGCCTCTACATGATGTCGAATCAAATGATACTTTGTGTTGATGTGTTTGGTTCGATCATGGAATCTAGGATTCTTAGCCAGCTTGATTGCAGAAGTATTGTCGACCAACAATGGAGTGGAGTTCTCTTGTTTTTCTTGCGAATCTTCAAGTATCTTCCTGAGCCATACTACTTCTTTCATTGCTTCAGATGCAGCCACATATTCTGCTTCTGTTGTTGAATCTGCTGGAACTGATTGTTTGCGTGATCTCCATGAAACAGCTGCTGATCCAAGACTCATAGTGTATCCAGAAGTTGATACTCCTGTCTCCTTATCGCCATCAAAATCTGAGTCTGAGTACCCAATAAGTTTGAAGTCATCCACTTTAGAGTACTTGATTCCAACGTCTTGAGTCCCTTTCAAGTATCTTAGAACCCTCTTTGCAGCTAACCAGTGTCCTTCACAAGGTTTATGCATGAACCTTGAGAGTATGCCAACAACATAAGAAATATTTGGTCTAGTTGTTGTAAGGTAGATAAGACTTCCTACAAGTTGTCGATACTTGGTCGCATCTTCAAATTCTTTTCCTTCGCTTGATGTGATCTTCATTTTTTATTCCATTGGAGTAGATATAGGATTGCAATCTGTCATGCAAAATTTTATTTAGTAGTTCTCCAATATATTTTTTCTGACATAGGAATATGTACTTAGGATGTTGAGTGACTTCAATTCCTAAGTAATGGAGATGTCCCATATCTGTCATTTCAAAGATCTTTTTCAAATCTTTATTTATGGATGATATATAGCTCTCATTGTTCCCTGTCATCAAAAGATCATCTACATACACCACAAGATACACAACAGATCTTCCAACTTTCTTTATAAACAGTGTTGCATCATCAAGATCAAAATGTTCTAAATTTAACTTCAAAAGATGCTCGGTTAACTTTTCATACCATGCGCGATGTGCTTGTTTTAGGCCATACAAGGATTTGACAAGCTTGCATACCTTTTGTTCTTTTCCTTTCGCAACAAATCCTTCTGGCTGAGACATGAAGACATTCTCTTTCAAGTCTCCATTCAAGAAAGCAGTCTTTACATCCATTTGATGAACTTTCCACCCTTTCTGAGAAGCCAAAGAGAGTAAGGTACGGATGGTAGCCCATTTTGCTGTAGGAGAAAATGTTTCTTCATAGTCAATTCCTTCTTTCTGTGAATAGCCTTTTGCTACAAGCCTTGCTTTGTGCTTGTCAAGTGAGCCATCTGATTTGTATTTGTTCTTATACACCCACTTGCATCCAATTGGTTTGGTTCCAACTGGAGGGTCAACCAGCTTCCAAGTTCCATTATTTATGAGTGCATCATACTCATTTTGCATAGCTTCTTTCCACTCAGCACGAGTAGAAGCTTCTTCAAAGGAAGTTGGTTCAAAGTTAGTAGATAAATTAAATTCACAATCAAATGATACATCCATGTCATCACCTGAATTATCTGCTTCTCCTCCATGTCTTTTCGAACTTCTTGTTCGCGTCTTTCCAACTTCATCCTGATGGACACTTTCAAGTGTCTTTGTGGCCCATTTAGGAATCTTCCGTGATGGTCCTGGTTGATCAACTGGTGGTTCTTCATCATTGATTGAGAGTATTTCAATTCTCTCAATCACATCATCCAGTTGAATCTCTTGATCAGGTGAAGTAGTAGGAAATTCTTCATGCGGGGGAGTTGGTGCTTCATATGGAAATTCCAAAGGTTGTTCCAGAATAGGAATCCCCCCTTCAATGTTTGGAATTTCATATTCATTTTCAGAATATGTATTTGGATGAGGATAATTTTCCAAATGATCAAGCTGTCTCTCAATAGACTGGTCATTTTTATTAGTCTCAAGAAAAATGACATCGCTGGAAATAACAAATTTCTTGTTTACCTCATCATACAAACGGTATGCCTTGGAGTATTCTTCGTACCCTAGGAAAATGCATCTTCTGCTTCGAGCACCAAGCTTGTTTCTTTGCTCCTTCGGAATCAAGGCATAACAGGTGGAACCAAAAACTCTGAGATGCCTGACTGAAGGGAGATGGCCAAGCCACATTTCATGTGGAGTCTTGTCCTCAAGAGCATTTGAGGGACTTCTATTTCTCAAATATGCTGCACATTTTACTGCATCACCCCAAAACATTAGTTTTACATTCTTGAAAAACATCATTGAGCGAACCATATTCATTATGGTTCTATTCATTCTTTCTGCTACCCCATTTTGTTGAGGATTGTAGGGAATGGTAGTTTGATGTGCAATTCCATGTTGGCGAAGATAAGCTTCAAAAGCATTTGAAGTGTATTCTTTTCCATTATCAGTACGAAGTGTACCAATTTTTTATTGTGCTTGCTTTTCAATTAATGCATGAAAGTCTTTGAATGTTTGAAATGCTTCTGACTTTGTCTTTAAATAGTAAATCCAACACATTCGCGAGTGGTCATCAACAAATGTCATAAAGTACTTATTCCCATTTGCTGAAGGAGTTGGCATTGGGCCACACAAATCAGAATGCACTAGTTCTAATTTCCTACTTGCTCTGAAATTAGACTCATGGAATGGCAGCTTACTATGTTTCCCTAATATACATGCATCACATTTATTCTTTTCTTTAGGAATGGTGGGCAAGCCAAATACACCATTATTTTTCAACAACCGAAGACTGTTATAATTTAGATGACCAAATCTTGCATGCCACAATGAGCTAGATGACATATTACCTTCTCCATGCTGAGAGAGGTAGGCATAGTTTTGAAATCTTGTGGATGAACCCTTGAGCTTTCCATCTTCGTATCCATTCATGATGACTTGGTTGTCATAGGACTTTCTTATTTCAACGATTCCATCAAACATGTGGATGGAATGGCCTTGCTATCGAATCTCCACCAAGGACAGCAAGCTTCTCTGCAACTCTGGAAGATAGAGAACGTTCTTCAACAAGAAATCAGGGAATCCAAGCATCTTCAGTCGAATGGTGCCCATTCCCTTTGGTTTAATACTTGACTTATCTGCAAAGTACACTATGCCATCGATTGTTTCATTCAGTTCTTCAAGACAATCTTTTCTAAATGTCATGTGTGATGTTGCACCAGTATCAAGCAGCCAACAATATTTATAATATGAAAGAGAAGTCATTTCATTAAATCCAAGATTACAATGTGCAACAATACAAGAATCAGAAAATTTACTAGCATCTTGGTCATCTGTCTTCTGGTTTTGCTTGTCTTTGATTGAGTCCCATGAAGCCCAACACAGATCTGATGTGTGCCCAGTATTTCCGCAACGCTTGCACTGCAAGTCTGATCTTTTGCTTTTGCCCCCTCTGCCTCTGAAATTTCTTCTTCCTCGTCCTCTCTTGCTGCAATATCCCTTGGAAGGGTCTTTGGTTTGGTCTTTGCCAGCTAGGGCAGCATGAATACTAGATGCCAAAGAGTGCATCTTTACAATTTTTTGCGTAATTTACAATAATAAACTTGATATGACAAAAAAAACAATAACCTTGCAGGTCTACAGTCTCTGCCAAGGTGTACAATGTAACTTCAGGTTTTAAAGAGATACAATAATAGTATCGCAGCTTCAAGTCGCAGCAATTTCAGGGAGAAGAAATTCAATACACGGTCTTCCAAAAGGCAGCAATGCAAATGGTGAAACCAGCAAACAGGATAACAACTTTCAATATATACTCAGCTCCAAAACTCAGTGATATCAATCACCAGAGGAATTAGGGCACAACTTAGGGTTTTTGTGCACTTCCAAAAGTCACAGTCAATACATAAAAATATTATGCAGCTCTTCAATGCAGTATACAACTCGGCCTTCAATAGGTTTTCAGCAGTCTAGGTTTACAAAGCTCAAAACACCAGCAACATATATAATTTTCCAAGCAGTATTATATATCAGTCAGCATATATCAGTCTGTCTTCAATTTTTATATCAATTAATAGAATAAAACCAGAAGATTTAATTGTTCTTCCAAGGCAGCCTTCAAGTAGAAAGCAGCCTTCAAAATAGTCGCCATACTTTCTTCAACGCAACCACCAGTAAACAGTCTCCACGCTCAACGCAGTCACACCAATCCTACCTCATTTATCAATAGGCAGTCTCCAATAGTGATACAATAGTGTGCAGTCTTCATAAAAATCAGTCTAGGGTTTGTGCATTCCCCAAAAAAAACATCATCTCCAATACAAGATGTAGTACATGCTCAACATATATTAGTGAAAGCAAATCAGTCCACGCAGATATAAACTCAACACATTATTATATAGCTAGCTCAAAAAGAAGCTGTCTCAAAAAAATATATGAGTCACAATATATATCAATATATATCAGTCTTCAGACTGTCCACGCAGTCTTTAATCTCCACGTAGTCTATCAATGCATTCTTCAGTCTTTACGTAGTCTATCAACACTTCAACGATTCTCAGGCTCAAGCTTCAAGCCGGTCTCCTCCACGCAGTCTCCTCCAGGCAGGTCGCAGCTCCATGCACAGCCTTCACATCTCCACGCAGCAATCTTCACATCTCCACGCAGCAAGCATTATAAATACAAAGTAGCAGCAGAAGACTACAATTCAGAATGATATATCATATATATATTAAGTGACTGCAGAATATTGAGACTGATATATTAGTCTTCAATGCATCTATACCACTGAACGAGGAAGCAGAGGGAGGAACATTTGGAGTTTCCCAAGAACATTCAACAGCTTCTTGTAAAGATTCAATGTCACACGAGCCTAGTAAGCACCACCAGGCTCTATAATAACGCAGTATATTATCACTCCACGCAATCTTTATATCAGTATATTACACGCAGGCTTTGAATCTCCACTGCACAATATCTCCAGCTTACACCGTTACCAGCTTACGAGCTTCACGCAGACAGTCTCCCACTGTCTCAGCCAAAATTAGGGTTTCACAATACATATTAGTCTTCAGATTCATGAAATCGTATCTCTCAACACCAGAATCTGCAGCTTCTCAACGCAGCTCCTCAAATCGACAGTAGTCACGATTCAAGATTACAGTAATTGCAAAAGATCCGAGCTGAATTGAAGGTCGATTACAGCATTTGTAAAAGATAAACACTTCTCAGCAAAATCTCTTTCCATTGCACCATTCAGATTTCAAGACTGAGATATACGTGGAATCACAAAAAAAACCTAGAAAGTCTCCACAGGGCGCAACTCCAATGCAGGATGCAGATATATATGATATATCAGTCACACTATAATCTCAACGCAGATATCTATCAACAATATCATTCTCACCACCACGCAACAATCTCACTCTCACCACCACGCAGCTGTCTTCAGGCAGATATTCAACAACTACAGATCGCAGAGGATAGGAGAGGCGGCCTACAAAAAATTAGGGTTATGTATACCACAATTTTTCTAGCTGAGAATAAACTCAGGTAGACAGAGTAACGCATAGATTGCATGCGACTCCACTGGCAGACTGATGGAGTAGTCTGGCAATGGACTGGCAAGCAGAATGCCAGGAATGGGCAAAAATGCAGCATGAGTTATGGTAGACAGCACTACTCTGATACCACTTGTTGGTAATAACTCCCAATTCGATTCTCATTTCCAATGAAAATGCCTATATTTATACAAAGTACATGGCGGTTGGGTTTCACCTTCCACTCAGCCTGTTTGGCTTCCTATCTAATCAAATTCCTATTTATTATTTATTTACAATAATCCCGAAGGATTATTCTAACAATATGGATGTTAATTCTACCTTTTTGCATAGAGATATTCATGAGGAGATATAAATGAAGCATCCTAAGGGCTAAATTTATTATCCATATTTTGTTTGCAAGCTAAAGAAGTCACTATACAGGTTAAAACATACCCCAAGAGAGTGGTATTCCAAGATGGATGCCTTCCTTCTCTCGCAAAACTTCCAAAGGTGTAAATCAGATCCAAATGTGTATATATAGTATTCTAATGGTCATTTGATTATTATTTTTTTATATGTTGATGACTTACTGATTACAGGTAGCATAGTTACTTCTATTTCATTCATCAAAACTGCTCTCCACAATGCATTTGAAATGAGCGATTTGGGGCTCTTAAAGCAATTTCTTGGGCTCAAAATTGAGCAAAATTCTGATGGGATAATGGTCACTCAGTCCAAATACATATCATACCTATTATTCAAGTTTAACATGGATGAATTTAAGGTTTCTCCATTCCCTTTCCTTTCAGGGATCATCCTTGAAGAAGGGAAAAGCACACCTCCCATGGACTGCACTATTTATTTATAGTTGATAGGTAGCTTTCTCTACTTGACTCATTCTTAGCCTGATATCTATTATGTCATGAATTTTGTTTCAATATACATGTAGAAGCCCCATGATATTCATTGGAAGGAATCCAAGAGGATCCTCCAGTATATTCAGGGAACCAGGACCTACAACATTCACTATGCTGCAGACTTCGAGCTAAACCTAGTTGGTTACAGAGACTCCGATTGGGAGGGTGATTCTATTGATCAGATTTCTACTTTCAGATAGGTCTTCATGTTTGGTGGTGGCCCCATTTTATGTTCTAGAAAAAAGTAGGCCTCCATAGCATTGTCTTCAACAGAAACCGAGTACCGAGGAGCGGTGAATGCTTGCATCCAAGTTGTTTGGTGGCAAGGCATTCTTTCAGAGTTTAATATTTGTAGTACTTTGTCCACTTTCCTATTTGGTGACAATAAAAGTCATATTAAGATATCCATAGATCCCGTTACTAGGCAGAGTACCAACCATGTAGAGATACACATGCACTACATCAAAGAGTTAGTGCATGACAGGACCATCATTTTGCAATACTGCCCTGTTGATGAGCAAATTGTAGACATCTTCAACAAGATATTTTTAGAAAAGAAGTTCACTTACCTCTGTTAACTGTTGGGGTTGATTTCATTAGGGTGATCAGACTACTTTCAGTGTTCAGCTTGAGGGGGGGGGGTGGTTCCCACTGGGTTTTCCCTCTTTTCCTCACTTATATTTATTCTTGAGCATTGTTTTAGTTACTTTATTGTATAGGGTGACCTATGGCCTTAGTTTCTAGGGACCTAGTATTTTATGCACTTTATGTTTCTAATCCTCTGAGTATAGCTTAACGAGGGGTGTTGGAGACATTTACCCACCAAGCACACTTAATTTGGTCAATTTGGCCTAGTTAAACCACTATCCTAAGTTTTATTGACTTAATTGACATTAGAGGAGCACTATATGACATCATCATGAGCACACCCATGCTTACCTTCAATGAAGGAGGCTAACTAAGCCTTCTCCTTCATTTAGGGAGTCTAACTGGAGCACTCAGGGGGTGATGTGAGTGTCATAAATGCACTTAATTGTTAACTGATGGTTACAATCAGTTAAATCTAAGTGGTGAATGCACCTCCATTCATTACATTGATTATTTAATTAATATTTAATGAACTGGAGTTAACCGGGGTACCGTCAACCACCTCTAATGGCCAGTTTTACTTCAGTTAACCTCATCGGGGTTCATTGGAGTTATTGATGCACTACCACTTATTGGTTGGTATGCAGTGACATGTGTCTGAGCTACTTCAGTTAGACTCAATAATTTATTGCACTCCGACTTTAGTTAGGACTCAGTTGAATCAATCGGCACTTGATCAGTTGGTTAACTAGTGTGTCTATTGTGGCTTACAGTCAGTTAAGCTACACCTATTCATTCAATTCAAATGACCTCCTTGGGAATTTGAATTTTCTTGGAATTCATGCATCTTTCATGATCATTGTATTGTATTACTCATTCTTTATTGATTATACAAAGTTGCTACTCCCATTGTAGCACCATTTTGCCAATTTTATTCCTATTTGTCTTTATTCTTTGTGAGACTGTGTTTTCAGTTCCTAGACCACTGTGACAAATTAATACACTTGATAGATCCTTCCATTGTACCTAAGTATTATTTTATAGTTATTATTCTCAATCTCCTTTCCCTGGTCTTCAAAATCTTTTCTGGAACAAGTGTGAGTTGACCTTTATCATCCAATGGAGGAAGTATTTATGAAGTGACAATTTGTTGACCAAGAGATTTTTTGAGAAAATCAACATGAAATACATTATGGATTTTACTCCCTTCCAGAAGTTCCAATTCATATGATACTTCCCCAACCTTCCGAACTATCTTGTATGGGCCATAGTATCTTGGTTTTAGTTTTTATGCCCCATTATTTTTGAGAGATGTTTGTTTGTATGGATGCAACCTAAAATATACTAAATCATTAACTTGAAATGTCCTTTCCTATCTATGTCTATCTGCATATTGTTTTTTCTGATTTTGGGAAACCTGGAAATTGTCTTTCAATAGCTTTAAAATTTATTGTCTCCCTTCCACCCAATATTTATCTTTTGGCTCTCTACTATCACCCATGAATCTACCATCTCTATCACTTACAATGCTCTTGTGGATCCCATGCAATCTAAAGATTTATTTAAAACAATTATCAGCCACTTGTGCAGTACTAAAAGATGATGTAACAGAAAATAAATAAATAAAAATTTAAATGTATCCACTACCACATATATGCAATCCTTACCCAAATATTTGGGCAACCCGGTGATGAAGTCCATTGAGATACTGTCCAATTTTTGCTACGAAATGGGCGATGGTTGCAATAAACCATCTAGACATGTAAGTTCTGATTTTTTTTTCAGACATACCTTAAATTCATTCAAATATTCCTCAGCATATTCCTTCATCCCCTTACAAAAGAATGTTTTCCTCAATTACCTATAAGTTTTGAATATACCCAGATGGCCAGCTAGTGGGGAATCATGTGCTTCTTGCAAAATTTTATACTTGAGATTTGATTATTGAACCAAATAAATTATGCCCTTATAATATATCAGCCCATTCACAATCATATAGTTATCATCCCCCTTGATTCCATCTAACACATCACAAGCAAATTTATCTTTTGCATATTCTACTAGTAACATATTTTTCTAATCTCTAGCAATGTCCACGAGAGAAAAGAAGGTCTTCAAGATAATGCATCTGCTACAATGTTATTCTTCCCTTTCACATATTCAATATCAAAATCATAAGCTTGAATATTTCTTACCCAATTTTTTTTCCTTCCATTTATATCCTTTTGGGTAAGGAAGTGCCTTAGAC
Organism: Pseudotsuga menziesii; assembly: GCA_001517045.1. NCBI lineage: Eukaryota > Viridiplantae > Streptophyta > Pinopsida > Pinales > Pinaceae > Pseudotsuga > Pseudotsuga menziesii. Next base: position 36,987 of record LPNX010117168.1, on the reverse strand, counting down.
TATTGTGGTCAGTTTTCACCACAAACTTGTTTCCTAGCAAGGGTTGTCGAAACTTGGCCAAAGCCTTGCATTCTGAACAACATTTATTTGTCATATATGGATTAAATATTTTCATGAGGATGTAACTTTATTCTCTCAAATTATATAGGGTGATGGCCTTACTTTAGGACAAACCCTATTCCTCCACCTGAAGCATCACATTCAACAACAAAAGGCTTACAAAAATTTGGTAATGCCAGTATGGGAAAACTACTAATTACCTCTTTTTTTTGTAAAGCCTTTTCAACCTCTTCATCCCACTTGAAAGAATCCTCTTTAGGAAAATTAGTGAGTGTAGAAGTCAAATTGGAGAACCCTTTCAGAAACATTCTATAATATTTCCATATTCGAATGAAACCTCTTAATTCAATCATGTTTTTTGGTAATGACCATGTGTACTTTCACACCTCCTTTCCCAATAATGTTCCCAATATACAATATTTCCTTCATCCCTGACTCATATATAGGCATCTTAGCAAACAAGTGTTGAAATATTGTAACTTCGAAGAATATTCTATATGTATTTCTTTGTGGTCCCCGATGGTCCTACCAGGAGAACCACTTGTATTAATTTGTACCCCAATGCTCCTAATCGAAAGAAATAATAAGAGTCATGAGGTAGTCCCCTATAATTTTAAAGGTGGGTCGTTAGCACCCCAGTGTGGTTACTTGAGCCTACAAATGTAACTCGAGCCTACATGACAGATGAGTTTACTTAAGTGAACGGATGAATATAAATAGAGGTGTAGTGCTCCTCATTTGGAACACACACTCTCACTTGTGTAGCGCATTAGTGGAAAAGAGAAGTAGCTAGAGAAGGAGGAGGATCAGGCTTTGATCTCCTTGTTGGTTTTACCTTTTATCTTTTGGGGCATCTATATTGAGGAAGCTTTTGCTGGGTTTTTTCCAAGATAAATCTGTGTGTTGTTCTTGTGATACTATTTCTTTCAGTGATTCTATTTATATACTTTTGTTATGAAAAATGAAATGAACTTACTAATGTGTTAGCTAAGTATATGAAAATTAACATGCTATCAAAGCTAACCTGAACAGGACAACCTTCACAAAGTGAAATAGCTCTCTCTCTCTCCCCGGAAGGAATTAGGGTTTTCAGGAAAAAATTTGAGTCTCAGAAAACTAATTGCATATAAAGTTGCGCCCTCCCAGAGTGCATCTTTTGAGCCTGGAATCAAGTTTTTGAATGTGTGAGTCTCCAGAAAAGTAAAACCCTAGTTTGATAGCTGTACCAGAAAACTGCTGAACTAAAAACTTGTAGAAGCTGAATCTTGCAAGTCTAATTTGAAAGGTGAAGAGTTGAATTCTTCATAATCCAAGCATACTAGTCATCTCATCTCATTCAAGCACATCTCTTGGTAAGGTCAGTTTCCCATTCTGCAAGAATTCAATTTTTTGTGATTTTCTAACAAAATGACCCCAAGCACTAAGCTTGAGGACAAGCTAGAAGGCATAGAGAATTTCTGAGCATGGAAATACAGGATTGGTCTCATTCTTCAAGAGAATGAACTTGATAAGTATGTCAAATAATAGGTTGTAGAACCTGAAGAAGATGAAGCCAAGGAGAAGCATAGAAAATATATGATTAGGGAACAAAGGATTATTGTTAACTCAATCAAGGATCACTTGATTCCTCAAGTGTCATCCAAGAAGACTCCAAAATAAATGTTTGATGCCCTATCTAGAATGTTTGAGGGAAGAAACATTAACAGAAAGATGAATCTAAAAGCTCAACTGAAGAGCACCAAGATGAGTCATGGAGAATCCATCCAAGACTACTTCTCAAGGGTTTCTTAGATCAAAGAGCAACTAGAAGCTATTGGAGATAAGATCGATGAAGATGAAATGGTCATGACTGCTCTTAATGGTCTCACTAGACCCTAGGAGTCATTCATTCAGATGATGTGTGCCAGAAAAGAAAGCATGAAGTTTGACATTGTATGGGAAGACTGCATTCAAGAAGAGACTAGAGTGGCAAATAGAGAAGCTTTACTAAAAAGAGATGATCAAGCCCTATCCACTCACACCAAAAGAAGGAGAGGCAAATCAAACTTCAAGAGAAGAAATTTCAAGGAATCTCATCCTCCCAGAAGAATCCAAAAGGTAAGAGAATTTCCTCCCATTAGAGACTATTCTAATTTTGAATGTTTTCATTGTAATAAGATAGGACACCTTGCTCAAAATTGTCCTATGAAGAAGCAAGAGTATAGGAAGAGGATCAACAACAACAAAAGATATCATGCTCATCTAGTAGAATATGAAGATGATGATGAAGAATAAGAAGAAGAAGAAAGACCTCCAAGAAAACAAGCAAGAGAAGAAGAAGCAGAAGAATATGTGTTATTCTATGCACTCTCTGGGTCTGTAACTCCTGGAGAAGACACCTAGCTTATTGATAGTGGTGCTTCAAATCACACAAAGGTACAATAGAAAACTCTATCCAATCTTAAAGAAAAGATCTCTCCTCAGAAATTATCCCTAGGAGATGACTATCAATATCCGATCAAAGGAGTTGGTGAATCAAGCTACAAACTTGATTCAAGTAATCGCCTAAAGATGAAGGATGTATTATATGTACCTGGTCTAAAGAAGACTTTTCTTTCTATCTCAGCATTAGATAAGAAAGGTTTCAGATTTTATTTCATAGATGGCCAAGTATTCATGTGGCTCAAAGGAAAGAATATTGAAGATGCAATCATTATTCGTGAAGAATAAGGAGGCTTGTATAAACTAAGGGGGCACTTAGAAACAACCCTTGTGCATGAGTCCATAGAGCCTAGTGAATTATGGGATAGAAGGCTTTCCCACATTAGCTAAAAATCTCTACCTCATGTAAACAAGGTAGTAACAAGATTACCAGTTATGAAGATCAAGCATGAAGGTATTTGCAAAGAATGTGTGAAGGGAAAGAACATCAAGAATCCATTTCTAAAAAGTGAAACAAAGAAAAAAGGTATGTTGGAATTGATTCATCCAGATGTATGTGGTCCAATGTCTTCCACATCCCTACGTGGCTTTGAACATTATATCACATTTATTGATGCTTTTTCAAGAAAGACTTGGATATACTTCTTGAAAGCAAAAAGTGAAGTGTTTGAGAAATTCAAGGAGTTCAAAGCCTTGATAGAGAATATTTCAGATAAGAAGATAAGACACTTTGTTCAGACAATGGAGGAGAATATACCTCAAAAGAGTTTGGGACTTTCTACAAAGATGTCGAAATCAAGAGGGAGTTAACCACTCCCTACAATCCTCAACAGAATGGGGTTGCGGAAAGAAAGAACAGAACCATCATGGAGGCTGTGAAGACAATGATATATGATCAAGATCTCCCAATGCATCTATGGGCAGAAGCAGCAAGAACTACTATATATGTACAGAAAATAATATCTCACAGTGCTCTTGGGTTCAAAACTCTAGAAGAAATGTTCACGGGAAATAAGCCTGAGGTAAGTCATCTGAACATATTTGGTTGTCCAGTATGTCTTCATATACCAAAAGAGAAAAGAGCCAAGTTGGACCCTTCTGGAAAGAGGGGGATATTTGATGGATATTGTGAAGTATCCAAAGCATTCAGAATTTACATTCCTGGATTTCATCACATAGAAATCATTCGAGATGTGACATTCGATGAAGAGGCATCCCTCAAGAGATCCAGGAAGTGCCAACATGAAGAAGTATATGAAGAAGAGACATCTCCCAGAAATAAAGAAACTACATGTCCTCCTGAAGATGAAGCTCCTAAAGAACATGACATGGTAGAACCTCAAGAACCTCCTATGATGGAGATATCAAGAAAGAGGCAACCTTCTTGGACAAGAGTGTTGATGTATATGTAACTTCGGAATGTATTTTTCTATGTATCTTATGTATTGTAACCCGATGTTTATTCCGGGATGTTTCTATTATGTATTTGAGTCATGTGGTCATGCCCCGATGTTCCGATCGGGAGGATTATAATGTAAACAAGTCATATCAAGTCATTAGGTAAGTCCCCACTGTTTAGGGGCACTTGAGTTATTATACACTAATTAAGGTGTAGGCTCGAGTAGTAATTATTAAGTCAGGCCTATGTGTGAAATGGTAATTCAAGTGAACGGACTAATATAAATAGAGAGGGTGAATCTCTCTATTTGTCACTTGGGAATTACATCACTTGCTCTCTCAAGTGTGGCGCACTTTAGGAGAAGGAAATTCTTGGCTTGACAGAAGACAGAAGGCTGCTATTGTGTTGGGAGGTCATCTTACTGTTTTTGGGATCACATCTTGTGGTGATACTATCTTAGAGGAAGTTGAGGGGTTTTCTCCATTTATGGTTTCCCCTCCTAAAATCTTTGTGTCTCTTGTCTCTTGTGATGTGCTTATGTGATTGCTGTACTTGTTATTCTCTCAGTGAAAAGATCTTGTCATAATGCTAGCTTAAATGTTGAAAAACTAACAAAGAGAAATTATACGAGAAGCAGAAAGATATGGAGCACCTGAAGGCTCCACAAGGGAAAGAAAGAAACCTAAAACTTTCTCCAACTGTGTAGCCTTGATGTGTGACCTTGTAGATCAAGAACCTACAAACTACGAAGAAGCAATACAGAAGAAAGAATGGAAAGAATCAATGACTGAAGAATACCATTCAATAATGAAGAATGATGTATGGGATATAGTTCCCAAACTAGAAGGAAAGAGTGTAGTATCCTCCAAATGGATATTTAAAATAAAGCATGCAGCTGATGAAAGTATCGAGAAGTATAAAGCAATATTTGTGGCTATAGGTTTCTCTCAAAAGGAGGGAATTGATAATGAAGATACATTTGCCCCAGTAGCACGATCTACTTCAATTAGAACTATCATGGCACTTGCATCTATGATGAAGTGGAAATTACACCAGATGGATGTGAAAACAGCTTTTATGAATGGTGTGATCGAAGAAGAAGTATACATAGAACAGCCACACGGATTTGAAGTTGAAGATAGACATACTCACATATGTAAGTTAAAGAAGGCCCTATATGGTCTTAAATAATCCCTTGAGCTTGGTATGAGAGGATAGACAGCTTCCTGTCAAGCATGGGCTTTACTAAGAGTAAAGATGATCCCAACCTCTATCTCAAAGTTGTGGGAGATAAACCTATCATCCTACTATTATATGTAGATGACCTATTCTTGACAGGGAATGAGAAATGAGTGATGGAAAGCAAGATGAAACTAGAAGAAGATTTTGAAATGAAATACCTTGGGTTAATGCATTATTTCCTAGGTATGGAAGTATGGCAAAGTTTAGAAGGAATCTTTCTCAACCAAGGAAAGTATGCGGTGGAGATATTGAAGAGATTCAATATGCTGGAATGCAAAGCCATGAACACACCCATGGATTCCAACCTAAAGTTGTTAGCTGATGACTCATCAGAGTTAGTGGATGTGACTCTTTACAGACAAATTATTGGGTCGTTGATGTACTTAACAAATACCAGACCAGACATTTGTTTTGCTGTAAACACCTTAAGTCAATATCTAGTACAACCTAGATGGGTTCACTTGGTAGCTACAAAGCATGTGATGAGATATTTGAAAGGGACTATAGACTTTGGTCTATATTATGATAATAGCCATGAGTACAGATTGTATGGATATACAGATGCAGAATGGGCCGGAAGTATCTCGGAAAGAAAAACTACATCAGGTGGATGTTATAGTCTGGGATCTGCTATGATTTCATGGTTTAGCAGAAAGCAGTCCAGTGTTGCTCTAAGCATTGTCGAAGCAGAATATATAGCAGCTTGTTCTACTAGTTGTGAATCCATATGGCTTAGAAAGTTGTTGTCAAGATTATTTAACCTAGAGTTAGACACTAACGTGATTCTATGTGACAACCAAAGTTGTATAAAGATGACAAAGAACCCTGTGTTTCACGAAAGATCAAAACACATATAAATCAGATATTTCTACATTCGAGATATGATGCATAAAGGAGCCATAAAGCTCCAGTCGTGAGTACTGATGAACAGGTTACTGATGTGCTGACGAAACCTATGTCCCGAGTAAAGTTCGAACATTTTCGAGACAAGCTTGGTTTGGTTCGAAAAGACCTTCCCTGAAAGGGGGAGTAATGATGTTGCAGTGGGATTGTATCATCCCTAGGCACTTTCCCTAAACTGATCTGGTGACCTCGGTTATTGAGAATGAAAACAGATTTTATCATCCTGGAACATATGTTCATAACGGATTCAGTGACTTTGATCCCCGAGAATGTGGTGGGATTGTATCATCCCTGGGAACTTTCCCTAAAGTGATCCGGTGATTGTATCATCCCGGGACATATGTCTAGAATGGATCTAGTGACTTCGGTCATCGATAATGTAGTAGGATTGTATCATCAATGAACCTCAGTTCAAAATGGATCCGGTGATTGCATCATCCTGAGACATATGTCTAGAATGGATCCGGTGAACTTCAGTCATCGAGAATGTGGTAGGATTGCATCATCCATGAACCTCGGTTCAAAACGGATCCAATGATTGCATCATCCCGGGACATATGTCTAGAATGGATCCGGTGAACTTCGATCATCAAGAATGTGGTAGGATTTTATCATCCATGAACCTAGGTTCAAAACAGATTCGGTGATTGCATCATCCTGGGACATATGTCTAGAATGGATATGGTGAAATTTGGTCATCAAGAAGGTGGTAGGATTGTATCATCCATGAACCTCGGTTCAAAATGGATCCGGTGATTGCATCATCCCGGGACATATGTCTAGAATGGATCTGGTGAAATTCGGTCATCGAGAAGGTGGTAGGATTGCATCATTGTGAACCTCGGTTCAAAATGGATCCGGTGAACTTTGGTCATTGAGAAGGTGGTAGGATTGCATCATCCGTGAACCTCGGTTCATAATGGATCCGATGAACTTCGGTCATCGAGAAGGTGGTAGGATTGCATCATCTGTGAACCTCGGTTCAGAATGGATCCGGTGAACTTCAATCATCAACAAGGTGGTAGGATTGTATCATCCGTGAACCTAGGTTTATAATGGATCTGGTAACCTCGGTTGTCAAGAATGTGGTAGGATTGCATCATCCATGGACTTTAAGTCCAAAAGAGATCCAAAGACTTCTACGTCTTTGTACTGTGGCCTATAGGCTATTGATGATGATGATGTTCTCTGATCGTAAGATCAGAGCATGATGATGATGATGATGATGATGTTCTCTAATCAAAAGATCAGAATATGATGATGATGTTTCTCTGATCGAAAGATCATATGTTGCTGATGATGATGATGTTCTTTGATCGGAAGATCAGAATATGATGATGATGATGTTTCTCTAATCGAAAGATCAGAAGTTGTTGATGATGATGATGTTCTCTGATTGAAAGATCAAAATATGATGATGATGATGATGATGATGTTCTCTGATCAAAAGATCAGAATATGATGATGATGATGTTTCTCTGATCGAAAGATCAGAAGTTGTTGATGATGATGATGCTCTCTGATTGAAAGATTAGAATATGATGAAGATGTTGTTGCTAACGATGATGATGTTCTCTAATAAAAATATCATAATATAATGATGATGATGTTTCTTTGATCAAAAGATCATAAGTTGTTGATGATGATGTTCTCTGATCGAAATATCATAATATGATAATGATGATGTTTTCTGATCGAAAGATCAGAAGTTGCTTATGATTATGATGTTGCTGATGATGATGATGTTTTCTTACCAAAAGATCAGAGTGTGATGATGATGTCATACTGATCGAAAGATCAGAGTATGATGATGCTTTGATGATGATGTTTCTGATCGAAAGATCATAGTATGATGATGTTCTGATGATGATGTTTTTGATCAAAGTATGACGATGTTTTGATGATGATGGGTCTGATATACAGATCAGAGTAGTATGATGATATTTTGATGATAATGCTACTTATCAAAAGGTCAAAGTGCTGAAGATGTTGCTGATCGAAAGGTCAAAGTGCTGAAGTTGTTGCTGATCGAAAGATCAACATGTTGAAGATATTGTTGCTGATCGAAAAGTCAAAGTGCTAAAGATGTTGCTGCTGATTGAAGAGTCAATATGCTGAAGATGTTGCTGCTGATTGAAGAGTCAAGATGCTAAAGATGTTTCTGATCGAAGCGGTCAAAGTACTGATGATGTTGAAGACTAAAGATTGAAGATGAAGACTACATGATGTTGAAAAGCTTCCAATGATTTATAGATGTGTCACCCGGATGATGTTGATGATGTCCTCTATCTCTCTCCTATTATTGTTGTTTTTGATGTTGTTATAGAATACCCTTCTTGTTAAGGGGGAGTGTTGAAATATTGTGACGTCAAAGAATATTCTATATGTATTTCTTTGTGGTCCCCGATGGTCCTCCTAGGAGAACCACTTGTATTACCTTGTACCCCGATGCTCCTAATCGGAATAACTAATAAGAGTCATGAGGTAGTCCCCTCTAATTGTAAAGGTGGGTCATTAGCACCCCAGTGTGGTTACTTGAGCCTACATGTGTAACTTGAGCCTACATGATTAACTTGAGCCTACATGATAGATGAGTTAACTTAAGTGAACGGATGAATATAAATAGAGGTGTAGTGTTCCTCATTTGGAACACACACTCTCGCATGTGTAGCGCATTAATGGAGAAGAGAAGTAGCTGGAGAAGGAGGAGGATCAGGTTTTGATCTCCTTGTTGGTTTTACCTTTTATCTTTTGGGGCATCTATATTGAGGAAGCTTTTGCTGGGTTTTTCCCTTTAGGGTTTTCCCAGAATAAATCTGTGTGTTGTTCTTGTGATACTGTTTCTTTCAGTGATCCTATTTATATGCTTTTGTTATGAAAAATGAAATGAAATGCTAATGTGTTATCTAAGCATATGAAAATTAACAACAAGGACTGTTCTTGCAAATTTCTCAACACAATCTCTAGATGATGCAAGTGCTCTTCCCAAGTTTTACTGTAAATGAGAATATCATCAAAGAAGACCAAAACAAACCTTGTAAGCTGCTTGAAAAATATTTTATTCATGCATGCTTGAAATTTGGCTATAGAATTGGTTAATTGAAATCACATAACAAGAAACTCAAAGTGACCATAATGACATCGAAAAGAAGCCTTTTTCACATCTTCTTCCTTCATTCGAATTTGGTGATAACTTGGTATAAAGTCAATTTTGGATAAATATTTGGCTTCAAATAGCTCATCCATGAGCTCATCAATCCTAGGAATAAGAAACATATTCTTGATGGTATTCCTATTCAAGTCTCTAAAACCTTTACACATCCTCAAGGTTCCATCTTTTTTCTTTACCAACACCATTGAAGAAGAATAAGGGCTAGAGATTGGTCTATTGAGTACCAACTCCAAGAGTTCTTGGATGGCCTTCTGAATCTCATCTTTGAATTTCTTGGGATGTCTATAATGTGGTATATGAATGGGTGAAGTACCCTCCTCGAAAACAATGTCATGCTCAACCCCCCTATGAGGTGGTCTACCATGTGGAAGATCTCTAAAAACATTTTCATAGTTTTTCAATAGTTTCTCTATCTCGTTTGGGTGTTCAAAAACCTTTATGTTTGTCTTGGGAGATGTGATATGACATTCAGAAGCCCATTCTATGTCCTTGTGCTTCAATATATATCTCATACTATTTCAATTTACTACTTAATTTGGGTAAGTGTGTTGCATTTCCTTCCAAGTGCAATACGGCCATTTTTAAGGAATCTTCTTCCACCATTGGATTTAGCTAAAAATACACATCTAATTTTTGCACCCAAGTGTTAGTAGAACTTTGAGAGGAAGCATCAAAAGTACGGAGTGGCACTTTACTAATAAAAAAATTTAAGTTTTTGTTTTTATATAGAGACTTTTTATCTTCCTTCTTTTTGAGTTTGTTTTCAGCAAGAAAGTACTGGTCAAATGGTACACTTCTTTTACAATCTTCATCCAATTTATCTCATTCTTTTGCCATTGTAGCAAGTTCAAGTTGAATGTTAGGCTCTTCTTTGGGAATACGAAATTTAGGTGCAGTAGGCCTTGGTTTTATATGAAATTCATGGGGCCTATTATGGGGTCTTGTTCTTGACAAAATATGCTCACCCATTGTGTTCTTTTCTTCTGATTGTGAACTACTGCTATCTCCCATTACTCCTAATTTGCTTCCAAATTGGTTAACCAACAATTCAAATCCTTTCATGAGATGTTGGTTCATGTTATTGTTTATATAATCAAATAGAGGTTGTTTGATTTTAATATATTCCACCTTTCCCTGATCATTGTTTTCCTTCCCCTCGTCAGTCATAGTTTCAGCAGAATGTACCTCATCTTCTACTACTTCTTCTTAAAAAAAAACACCTTCAAATTTAGGATCTAAGGGTGGTGGCTTATTGATTTGACTCCTTATTAATACCATAATTTTCCAATACCATGCTCAGATACCACTTGAAATGTCCCTTTTTGAAATTTTATTAAATGACCAATTTTTTCGCTTTTTCCCCAATTTTGACCTTAACTAGTTTTGATGTCTAGACCTCCAAATTGACCCAGTTGCTCCTAAATTTTCTCAAAATATACATGAGTGATATTAGAAATTAAATATTATATTAAGTTATGTTTTATTACCGCCCAATTACCTCTTCAAACCTATTTAATGTTATGCTCAAAATAGGAGTCTTTACTAGCAAATTGGGGCTCCAATTCCCCCTGGGTAATTGCTGGAAATGGCTTCTCAAATGATCCCAAAGTCACTCGAATTTCAGAAAAGAGGCAGGAGATGTGTAAGGTACATTTTAAAATTCTCATATTCAACATGTTTCAGTTTATACATACTTTTATGACTCTTTCCAAAACAGCTCCCAAATCACGATATCAACCCTTGGGGAAAATGCACCAAATCTTCTCCCAATGCAATAAAAATGAGTAAAATGGATTCCAATGATTAAGAATGAACACGAGACCTGAAATAAATATTAATTAAATTAAATTAATAATAATTTTATCATATATACATTCCTCCATTCGAAATAATAAGCATCACCATAGCATATATCAAAATAGAGTGGAAATGGTCACTGTTTGCTCATTAAAAGTCATTTTGACGTACAAATATTGGGTATTTAGACTTGAAAATTTATAAAAATGAATAAAATATAATATGTAACTGATTACAATAATAAATATATCATTAATATCTCTCCCAAAGAGTCCATGATCTCACCCAACGCCCAATCCCTCCATGAGCATGAATATGCAAAGAAAACTGGAAATGGTTGATATAGAGTGTTGAAATAGAAGAATACACATGATGTAATTTATATTACACCTAAAAATAAGAATCCATTAAATCTCCTTGAAATACCTAAGTGGCCTCTCCAAACACCAACTTAGATGGGAATCTTTCACCCTCGAAATTGGCTAAGGCAAGAAAACTAGTCATCCAATAGCTCTCACAATTCACAAATGACAGTTTCTAAAAAATAATTAGCCTTATAATGCTCCCAATCCATCCATAAAATAAATCCAATTCAAATTAGGGGGTGGGATCATGATTTTCCATGTGTCCCCTCTTTACTAGCCTTCCACCCTCCCCAAATTTGAGTAGGAGCCCATTCAACTTCTCCAACTCACATGAGATCTCTCTTGGAGGTTATATTTCGACCTTACACATATTATATGCCATATGGCATCCTTAATACCTTATTTTTGTTATAGGTGTCATAGCGTCTTCATAATTGTTTTCATAGAGCTAGGGAATCTAGTCCAAGTGTGTCACTAGCTCCAAAATGCCTCTTCCTTTCCCACGAAAGTTACATTTCTTCCCAAATTCAACCTATGATGCATGTGGACAAGTGTATTAGCCTTATAAATCATCCAAGAACCTTTAGGATTCCCATGGATTCAAAATTGCAACAGGAGGATGCCATGTGTCATAAAATTTCTAACTTGTGTGGACCCCATAGTGTCCATGTATCTCCATGCTCCATTGCCACTTCAATTTTCTTATGTATTTATTTAATAAGCTACATTATTAAACATTTTTCCCATTCTAATTTCTAAACATAATTTATTATCTCCCTTATTAAAATTCCAAATGTATCCATAAAACCTAGGGAAATAGTATGATTGATGGAATTATCCTGCTATGAATTTTTTTGAATGAGGACATTACATATTCCCATTATAAAATAAAACATTGTAAAACCACTGTGTATTGTATTGTAGCATTGTAAACAATCTCTGTGATTGTTTGAGAGAGACTGTGAGAGAATGAAGAGGAAGTGTAGCATTATTGCTACAGGTTGTATCCCTTCATCTTTCTTGACAGTAATAAAAGGACTCGCAATTTTTGTGTGGACGTAACCCATCATTTAGATGAACCACATTATATCTGTGTCTCTTTGTAATGTGTTACATGGTTTTTTTGCATCTTGTTTAATGCTTTAACTATATATACGGTCATGTTTTCTAACATGTACAAGATACCATATTTGTTGAGGACTATCATATAGGTACTTGTTGGCACTCTTGGATTATCTGGAAGTTACTATTTGGGACAGTCATAGTAAAATTTGTCTTGGCTGGAAAATACATTTAGTTTGACAGTCCCATTCATTGAACAAGTTGGATTTGACAATACTTGTAGTCTACTTGCATTTACCTAATGATCGTCTTCCTAATTGCAAACCTGAAATTGACATAGCTATTGCATCTTTTCTTTGAATAGAAGTAATATTTTTGGACAGTCATACTTGGCTGAAAGTTATCATTGGTTTGGAAGTCTTATTCATTGTCCAAATTGGAATAGACAACACTTGTTTTCCTTCAGTATTTACATAGTAATTATTGTCTCATTTTGCAAGCTAGAAACTGATATTGTAATGATGTTCTCTTACCATTTGATTGACTAGAAATTTCATAGTATTGATGAGTTGAGAATCATATTGAACATGAATGTTGTTGGCTTGCATTTTTTACATCTACATGGAAAACATTGATTTTGATAAATTTGGCAATTCATATCATTTGAAGATGAAGTTCACATTGTTAATGTATTTGTAACTTCGGAATGTATTCATCTGTATCTTATGTATTCTACCCCGATGTTTATTCTAGGATGTGTCTATAATGTATTTGAGTCATGTCATTCCCTGATGTTCCTATCAAGAGGTTCTATAATGTAAACAAGTCATGTCAAGTCATTGTGGGTAACCCTCCTATTGATCAAGGGTTAAAGTCCCTACAGTTCTGGGGCACTAGGGTTATTAACTCTCCTAGAGAAGTCAGCACTAGTAATTTATTGTCATGTCGAAAATTAGTATAAATAGAGAGTGAGTCTCTCTATTTATCACACACTCAGTCACACTTAGTTGTAGCACAAAGCAGAGGAAGAATAAGCTGTCGGGGATAGAAATAAAGAGGCTACTGCTCTCGGGAGATCATCTTACTGTTTTGGGGTTTTACTTTTGGTGTGGATTCTATCTTTGAGTAAGTTGCGGGGTTTTCTTCATTTATGGTTTTCCTGAGGAAAAACATTGTGTTCACTTTCTCTTGTGTTCGATTGTTGTGCTTGTTATTCTCTCAGTTAAAGATCCTAATATAATGCTAGATTAATGTTAAAAATATAACATGGTGTCAGAGCTAACCTGAGAAGAAGACACTGTGCAGCTGTGGGAACTAGGGATTCTTACCTTTTGGATATCTCTCCATATATTTTCAGCAAAAGAAGATTGGGCTGACACTTTTCCCTAGGGCTCATTTTTCTGTTGAAGCATAATTTGATTCTGAGCATTTTTAGTTTTTGACCCGACACTGCTGTTGAAAATTAGGGATATCTGCAGAAGCGGAATTTTTGAGTCAACATAGGCCTGGATTGGTCTCCTCCTCAAAATCAAAGTTTATAGATCAAGATCAAATCATTTGGTTGGACAAAACTCCAGAAAATTCAAACCCTAATCTGCTCCTGAACCAGCACTGCAAAAATTCAGCTCCAAATCCAGATCCGACATCTTGACCTGGTAAGAGCTAAATATTTTCTATTTCCATTTGAGGTTCTCAGTTAAGATGTCTCATCATACCAATATTTATGAAAATATTGAAAGAGATTATAACTTCCGAGCGTGGAAGTATAGGATCTCCCTGGTCCTGGAAGAAAATGAGCTGGACTCCTACATCAATGAGGAGGTTCTAGTTCTAGAGGGAGATGATGCTAAGGCCTTACACAAGAAGAACTTGGTTATGGCTAAGAGGATTATTCCTAATTCAATCAAGGATCAACTCATACCATAGGTGTCCTCCCTAAAGACACCTAAAGCTATGTTGCATGCCCTAACCAAACTGTTTGAAGGGAAGAACATAAACCGAAAGATGACTCTGAGAAACCAACTGAAGAATGTAAAGATCTAGAATGCAGAGACCATCCATTCTTACTTTGCAAAGGTCTCTCAGATCAAGGAACAATTGGAAGCAGTAGATGAAGAGGTGGAGAATGTAAATATTGTAATGACCACCGTGAATGGTCTCCCTAGATCATGGGACTCCTTTATTCAAGGAATCTGTGCCAAAAATAAGTTAGTCAAGTTCAAAAGACTATGAGAAGAATGCTCTCAAGAAAAAGCTCGAATAGCAGCTCAAGAAGAAAATATGGGAAGTGAAGATCAAGCTCTCATAGTACGCTCCAAGAAAACTGAAAGAAGTTCTCATCACCCCAAAGGTAAGCACTGTCACAAAGATAACACTAGAAAATATTTGTCCAGAATAAGATGTTATACATGTGACGTGAAAGGACACTATGTTAGAGAATGTCCTAGAAACAAAAATGTCTCTCACAAGAAGGAGGGAAATAAGAGAAGACATCATGCTCATGCTGTAGAGGATGATGAACCTTCCATAAAGAGAATCAGACATGAAAGTGATGAAGAATATGTTTTGATTTCTACTCTCATGGAAAACGTTACACATGGAAGCAATTACTGGCTTATAGAGAGTGGGGCTTCCAAACATATGACAGGATTCAGAGAATCCTTTGTGAAACTATCAGAACATGAATCACCACACAAGTTGAAACTTGGAGATGACTACCAGTATCCAATAAAAGGTAGTTGGGAATCCTCCTATAACCTAGACTCTAGAAAGTCTATGACAATGAAGGAAGTATTGTTTGTACTAGGACTAAAAATAACCTCCTCTCCATATCTGCATTAGATGCAAAAAGAATGAGGGTTTCATTTATAGATAGCCAAGTTATCATGTGGCCAAAGGAAGGGAGGTCTATACAAATTTAAGGGCCATACAGAACAAGCCTTGGTCCATGACACAGTAGAGCCAAATGAACTTTGGCATAGAAGGCTTGCGCATGTGCATTATAGATCACTACCACTTGCAAGCAAAGCTGTTGAAGGTCTTCTAGAAATTCAAGCAAAACATGATGGAGTCTGCAAAGGATGTGCAAAAGGAAAGAACACAAAGAAGACATTTCCAAGTAGTGAGAGCAAGGAAAAAGGAATCTTGGAAATCATCCACTTCGATGTATGCAGTCCATTTTCATCAAGTTCTTTNTTTCTAGGAAGACATGGATATACTTCATGAAGAACAAAGATGAAGTTTTCAGCAAATTCAAGGAATTCAAAGCCTTGATTGAGAACCACACTGAAAAGAATATCAAGACCTTTCGATCAGATACTAGTGGAGAATTCACATCAAATGAATTCAAAAATTTATGCAAAGACACAGGGGTTAAGAGGGAGTTATCCACTCCATATAATCCACTACAAAATGGGGTTGCAGAAAGGAAGAATAGAACTATCATGGAATCTACAAGAGAAATGCTTCATGATCAAGATCTTCCCATGCATCTATGGGCAGAAGCTGCCAGAACAACGGTGTATGTATAGAACCGTACTCCACACATAGTACTCGAGAGCAAGACACCTAAAGAAGTATTTTTCGGAAAGAAACAAGAATTCATCCATCTCAGAATATTCGGTTGTCCAGTGTACATACATGTTCCAAAAGAAAAGAGGGCAAAATTAAATCCTTCACGAAAGAAGGGTATATTTGTGGGATACTTTGAATGCTCGAAGGCTTACAGAATATACTTCCTAGGATTCAAGAAGATCGACACCAGCAGGGATGTAACATTTGACAAAGACTCAGCTTACAACAATTCCAAAAACAGGCCTGCTAAAGAACCTGAAGAAACAGAAGCACCCTGAATTCATGACACAACCATGAACGAAGAAATTCAAGAAGAAGATTGAGAATTTGAAGAACCTCAAGAACTTGTAGATCCACGTCAGGAGAAGAATCCTCATAAGAGGAAACTTGCTTGGGTATGAGAAGCTATCCAAGGTGCAGAAAGATATGGAGCTCTAGAAGAGAATCACAGAGAAAGAAAGAGGACCAGGTCCTACTCCAGGTATGTAGCATTATTATGTGATTTCATCGATAAAGAACCTTCCAACAATGAAGAAGCAGAAGAAAGGAAAGAATGGAAGGATTATATGATCGAAGAGTATCAATTGATCATGAACAATGATGTTTGGGATGTTGTCCCAAGACCAAAAGGGGAGTCGGTTGTAACTTCCAAATGGATCTACAAGATCAAGCATGTTGTAGACGGCAGCATAGAAAAATATAAAGCAAGATTTGTTGCTCGTGGCTTCTCCCAAAAAGAAGAAATAGATTATGAAGAAACTTTTGCACCTGTAGCCAGATACACTTCCATCATATCAGTACTTGCTCTGGCTGCAGTGATGAAGTGGAAAATACACGAGATGGATGTCAAGACTTCTTTCTTGAATGGTGTAGTGGAATAGGAAGTGTATGTGGAGCAACCACTCGATTTTGAGACACATGATAGGGAGACTCATGTGTGTAGATTGGAGAAAGCCCTATACAGTTTGAAACAGTCACCCATGACATGGTATGATAGAATTGATATCTTTCGATCTAGTTTTGGCTTGACCAAGAGTATATCAGATTCCAACCTTTCCTACAAGGTTGAAGATGGAAACCTAGTGATCCTCCTACTCTATATAGCTGATATGTTTGTAACAAGTATGGATGGGTTGATTGCTGATACGAAGAGGAAGCTTGCTGTGGAGTTCAAAATGAAGGACTTGGGTATGATGCATTATTTTCTAGGCATGGAGGTGTGGCAGAATGCTGATGGAATTTACCTAGGACAAGGGAAATATATGGTAGAGATCCTAAAGAGATTCAGGATCATGGACTGCAAGGCCACGACCACACCTATGGCATCAAACTTGAAGCTATTGAGTGATGCTTCATCAGAAGCAGTTGACGCTACGATGCATCATTAGATGATTGGGTCCTTGATGTACCTAACGAACATGAGACCAGATATTTGCTTTACTGTGAACACCTTGAGCCAGTTCCTGATAGATACGAGACATGTTCACTTCATTGCTGCAAAGCATGTTCTGAGGCACCTGAGGGGTACATTTGATTATGGGATCAAGTACGAGGTGAATTAGAATATTAACCTGGAGGGTTATGTTGATTCAGATTTGGCAGGTAGTGCCATAGATAGGAAGAGAACTTTAGGGTGTTGCTTCAGTATGGAATCAGGTGTGATCTTTTGGTTTAGCAAGAAGTAGTCATGTGTGGCACTGAGTACAGCTGAAGTAGAGTATGTCATAGCTTGTTCAGCTAGTTGTGAGGAAGTATGGATAAGAAATATACTGTTTGATTTATTTGATTTCTAGTTGGATGCTACTTGTATATATTGCGACAACTAGAGTTGTGTGAAGTTGTCAAAGGATCCAGTGTTCCATGACAAGTAGAAGCATATCGAGATCAAATATTACTATATCAGAGATATGGTGCAAGGAGGAGAAGTGAAGCTCCAGAAAGTTGCGATGGATGAATAGATAGCTGATGTGTTGACAAAGCCACTGGCCAGAGTGAATATTGAATTCTTTAGGGAGAAGCTTGGTGTTCTTTATATCGAGTTTCCCTCCAACTGGAAGTGATGATTTCAT
Organism: Pseudotsuga menziesii; assembly: GCA_001517045.1. NCBI lineage: Eukaryota > Viridiplantae > Streptophyta > Pinopsida > Pinales > Pinaceae > Pseudotsuga > Pseudotsuga menziesii. The sequence goes on along the minus strand of LPNX010117168.1, from coordinate 18,924 downwards.
GAGCCATTCTGACATGGTGAGAGGATTGGTTCCTTCCATGGTCAGATGTAACGACAGAGCCTCTGTTATGGTGAGAGGATTGGTTCCTTCCATGTTAGATATGAGTGCTGATCCATTTTGATATGACTGTAGGATTAGTTCCTAAATGATGAGATATAAGGGTTATTGCCATTCTATGAATGGAGATACTTGGTCAGTTACCAGGAAATCTCAGTTTGGGACTGAGGGCCATTTTGATATGACTATGGGATGTGTTCTCACATGATCATATATGGTTGCATGGCCATTCTAATGTGATTGATGGATGTGTTCCCACTTGATCAGATATAAGGGTTGTTTCCATTCTCTGAATGGAGGTACCTGGTCAATTACAAGGAAAGCTCAGTCTGGGACTAAGGGCCATTCTGATATGACTATGGGATGTGTTCTCACATTATCAAATATGAGTGCATGGCCATTATGATGTGATTGAGGGATGTGTTCCCACTTGATCAGATATAAGGGCTAATGCCATTCTTTGGGAGAATGGAGGCACCTAGCCAGTTACCAGGAATCCTCAGCCTAGGGCTGGGATCCATTTTGATGTGATTGTGGGATTGGTTCCCACATGATCAGATGTAAGTGTAGAGACTTTCCACAGATGATAGTAGGTGTGTCCTATCATGCGGGTAGATGTGAGTGTTCTGCCTTTTCACAGATGGTAGTAGGTGTGTCCTACCAGGCTAGTGATTGTAAGTGTTGTTCCTTTCCACAGATGGCAGTAGGTGTGTCCTACCATGCTGGTGGATGTAAGTGCTAAGCCTTTCCACAAATGATAGTAGGTGTGTCTTATAATTCTGGTGGATGTGAGTGCTATTCCTTTTCATAGATGATAGTAGGTGTGTCCTATCATGCTGGTAAATGTAAGTGTTTGGCCTTTTTGATAGGGTTGTGGGATGTGTTCCCGCATGCTCAGATGTGAGTGCAGGGTGTGCCTTTCTTACATGGTGTTGGATGTAAGTGCTGGGTGGGCCATTCTGAATTAGGTTAAGATATAAGCACTAAAGAAGACCTACATGGAGGCTAGGCCTACAACAAACATGAAAAAGGGCTGGCTCTGTAGAACTTCCTGTGATTAGAAGAATCATGAGATAGCACCTGTGATGATAATACAGTGATGATGATCTAGCAGTGATTATCCAGATCGAGTGATGATCTAGATCCAGTGATGATGATCCAGATCCAGTGATGATCCAGATCCATTGATGATGTTCCAGTGATGATCCAGATCCAGTGATGATCTAGATCCGAATATGAATATGGCTTGAAGATGGAGATAAATTGAAGATGAAGATGACTTGAATATGAAGGGGACTCAATGATGATCCAAATGATACAGAGAAGAAGACTTGTGCTAATAAATTGTGTTGAGAGAATACCTTCCTATTTAAGAGGGAGTGTTAATGTATGTGTAACTTCAAAATGTATTCATCCGTATATCTTATGTATTGTACCCTGATGTTTATTCCAGGATGTGTTTGTAATGTATTTGAGTCATGTCATGCCCTAATATTCCTATTGGTAGGTTATATAATGTAAACAAATCACGTCAAGTCATTGTGGGTAACCCTCCTATTGATCAAGGGTTAAATTCCTCACAATTCCAAGGCACTAGGGTTATTAGAATCTCCTAGAGAAGTTGGCCCTAGTGAGTTATTTACAAGTTAGGAATTAGTATGAGTGAGTCTCTCTATTTATCACACACTCACTCACACTCAGTTGTAGTGCATAGCTGAGGAAGAAGAAGCTGCTAGGGCTAGAAAGAAAGAGGCTATTGTTGTCGGGAGATCATCTTATTGCTTTGGGGTTTTACTTTTGGTGCTAATTCTATCTTTGAGGAAATTGCGGGGTTTTCTCCATTTATGGTTTCCCCAAGGAAAAGCACTATGTTCATTATCTCTTGTGTTTGATTGTTGTGCTTATTATTCTCTCAGTTAAAGATCCTAATATGCTAGCTTAATGTTAAAAATCTAACACACATTGCTTAAGGGTTTATATTATGCTATTGAATACATACATATATAACAAAAATCTAACAAAAATCTCATTGAATACATACATATATGTTATGCTATTGTTGAGCACTTGCAATTTTAACGATCTCTTGTACTTATTTTGTTGGCATAGGCTCACTGAAGTTTAAGGGTTAGCATGCATAACCTAGGGTTTAGAATCAACAAGGAAACCCTAACCCTAACTGAATTTTAAAGGGGAGCATGCATAATCTAGGATTTATAATCAATGAGGAAACCCTAATCCAAACAATGTTTTGGGGTTAGCATGCATAACCTATGGTTTAGAATGAATGTGGAAACCCTAAACCTAGGAGGGAAACCATAACACCAACCCTACCTAACCATCTCTTGTGGCCTCTTATAAAGTAACTTTTGTTTGTATATGAGCATGCCTAGGATTTTAGTCATATTTCAAATATTATTTATAGACTAATCAAACGAAATACTCTTTACCGTTTATCATGCAAAAATTGCACAAGTTGATGTTAATCAATGCAGAAATTTTAACCCTAACGAGGAAACCATTTTGACTTGGATGGAAATAATTATGAGTTTGATAGTCCCTTCTTCATGAAAAGTGGATTGATTGGGGTCTATGTCAATTTATTTCGGTTGCAAAAGAGGTTTAATTTATACGATATGATGATAACATCCCATCAACACCACTACCATGCTTCAACCACATGAATAATTGAAAGGAAAATTACATCCAATGTTATTCACAATCACCGAAACAACAATTAAATAAACTATTGAATCATCCTATAGTGTTTGACCCCCCTCTTTCACAAGTAATATTCATACATAACAAAGAGAGAAGGTGTGATCTCCTTATCCTTAAGGGTGCATCGATAACCTTCACTTTCATTATGGTTATTTGCTTGCAAGCATATATTCTAGGTATATGGTCTATTCTAGCTACATATACTATAGGTATATGGTATATTGGTTTCTAGTTAAGTGTGACCAACAAATATAATTATCTAGACCTAATGAGTTCATAAAACTCTACTTTGTAGTTGTATGTGTAAATGTGTAAACACTATTTTTCAGGTTTGTGGTTTGTAGTTCATGAAACACTATGTTTTTTGCTATTTGTTCTTGTAGATTAGGTATATGGTCTAAGTGTATATAAACAAGTGAGACTAACATAGAATTTGATCTCTATGTACTTGAATTTCTTTCAATTCATGAAACCCTCGTTGGCTTGATACTTGTAATCCATTTATGTATGACTACTTATATTTCATACAATTAGTTCATAGACCTTAGTTTTTAGTTCTATAAACTTTGGTTTTTAGTTATGTGTAAATCCATGTAAACCCATGTAAAGCTATTGAGTTCATAAACCTTGGTTTTAGTTCTATGTCTAAAATGTGTGAACCATAGTTTTTAGGTTTGTGGTTTGTAGTTCATCAAAACCTATCTATGTTGTAGTGCAGGTACATATCATCTAGGTACATCGTCTACAAGTTTCCAGTTGAGTGAGACTAACAAATATAATGATATAATCCTAATGAGTTCATAAACCCTAGTTTGTAGTTTTATGTCTAAATTTATGAACCCTAGCTTTTAAGTTTGTGGTTTGTAGTTCAAGAAACCCTATCTTTCTTGAAATTTGTTCTTATAGATTAGGTATATGGTCTAAGTTAATTTACATACATAAATGGTCCCACTTTGTAGATGTATGTGTAAATTTGTAATCCTTATTTTTTGGGTTTGTGGTTTGCAATTCATGAAACCCTAGTTTTTTTTCTATTTGTGCATGTAGCTTAGGTATATGGTTGAAGTATTTCTACATAAGTGAGACTAACATAGAACATGATCTCTATGTATGTGAATTTATAATTCATAAAACCCTAGTTTGTAGTTATATGTGTAAATTTATAAACAGTACTTTTTAGGTTTATGGTTTGTAGTTTGTGAAACCCTAGTTTTTTTTCTATTTTCTCTTGTAGCTTAGGTATATGGTCTAAGTGGTTATACATAAGAGAGACTAAAATAATACATCATCTCTTTGTATTGGAATTTCTTTAAATCCATGAAACCTTAATTGGATATATACTTGTAATTCTTGTATGAGTTTTTACATCTAATTCATACAATTATGTGTTTCTAATTGTAATTCATGAAACTCTAGTTTCTTTGTTGTAGTGTAGGTACATATATTATAGGTATATGGTCTATTGTTTTCTAAGTAATGGCATGCTAGGAGACCAACAGAGTCAAAGGTTCATCGATCCAACCTCCAATTGTTGAGTTATGTCGAGTTGAAAGTCGCATGAAAATGTCATTCGGGAACACTTGGTGACTCTCGGCTCGGGAGAAAAAAACAAAATGGAGAAAAAATATTTCATGCTGTTGTCTCTGGAAAATGTGTATGGGAAATATTGATATAGGAACACTACCAATACTGGAACGGTGGAGAATTTTGCAAAGTTGACCCACCAATTCGAGAGCTGCATTGAAGGAAACTGAGCAAAACCCTAGTTTACAAAACTTATGCACAATGAAGTCATTAGGCCATGAAAACATGGTGGAGAGAGACAACTATCGGTAATGACATGCCAAGAGACCAATGGAGTTGAATTTTCATCTACCCAACCTGCGGTTATTGAGTTATGTCGAGTTGAAAGTCGCATGAAAATGTCGTTCAGGGACACTTGGTGACTCTCGGTTCGAGAGAAAAAAATCAAATGGAGCAGAAAGATTGCATGTCATTGGCTCTAGAATTTTTGTATGGGAAATTCAAATATGGTAACACTAGCAAGACTAGAAATGTGGAGAGTTTTACATATTTGACCGACCAATGCGAGAGTTGCTTTGAAGGAAAGTAAGGAAAAACCTAGTTTATGAAACCGATGCACAATGAAGTCATTGGGAACTAAAACCATGGTAGATAAGCCCCCCCTAGAGGTAATGGAATTCTAGGCAACCAAAAAATTCGACAATTTTTCGATCCAACCTCCAGTTTCCAAGTTATGTCAAGTTGAAATTTGCATGAAAATGCCATTCAAGGACACTTGGTGAATCTCAATCTGGGAGAGAAAAAACAAATGGAGCATCAAGATTGCATATTCTTTGCTCCTACAAGTGTGTAGGGGAAATTCTGATATGGGAACACTACCAATACTGGAACTGTGGAGGGCTTCACAGATTTGAACCACCAATGTAAGAGTTGCATTGAAGGAAACTAAGGAAAAACCTAGTTTACAAAACCAATGCAAAATGAAGTCATTGGGCCATGATAAAGAGATGGATAGGCCCCCCTATAGGTAAGGTCATTCTAGGAGACCAACGGATTTGATGGTTTGTCGATCCGACCACTAGTTGTTGAGTTATGTTGAGTTGAAAGTTGCATGAAAATGGGGTCCATGCAACCCTTGCAATGGTGCATCGGCCCTGCAAAAATCTATGTCATGCGGCTAGGGGTGGCTTTCCCATGGACAACATCCCTAAAGACACTTGTAGGAGCTGAAAGAATCAGAAATTGTCCCCTGGTTTGGTTTTTGGACCTCGGCCTTGAATTGGCCCACACGTCCTTCAATGACTTTTGCAGACCTATTGCAACTCGCCATAGAATGTTGATCGAGGATCCTATCGACAAAATTTTGATTTTGTTGGTATCGTTGAATAGGATTATGAATATGGTGGCTTCCCTCATGACTCTGCATAGCTCGGGAATGCCTCAAGGACATAATTTTCAAACTAGGGTTTTTCCCCAGTGGGGTCCATGAAAGCCTAGAAACGGTGTAGCGGCCCTAAAAAACCATGTGTCGGGAGGCCAAGGGTGTCCTTCCCATGGAGTCCATACCCAAACACACTTGCATAATTCAACGGATTTGGAAATCGCTTCCTATTTTGGTTTTTGGATCCCGACCTTGAATTGGCTTAGGCATCCCTAAACGGCTTTTGCAGTCCTACTGCAACTCGCCGGAGAATGTTGATCAAGGTTTTGATCGATGAATCATCAATTTTGATAGGATCTTGGCATGTTATTATGGTTAGGGTGGCCTCCCCCAAAATATGCATGGCTCAAACATTTGTCTAGGACATATTTTGGAAACTAGGGTTTC
>LPNX010117148.1:507083-591116 GCA_001517045.1 Pseudotsuga menziesii | reverse complement strand
AAGCTCTTGGATCCCCAGAGCTGGTCCCATTAACCACTTTACTTACTGCTTTTGATGGAAGGTATTTCCGTCCACATGGTATCCTGCCATCTTTTGAGATTAAGTTGGCTGGAAAAGCNAAGCTCTTGGATCCCCAGAGCTGGTCCCATTAACCACTTTACTTACTGCTTTTGATGGAAGGTATTTCCGTCCACATGGTATCCTGCCATCTTTTGAGATTAAGTTGGCTGGCAAAGCAGTGTCTATTGAAGTCGAAGTGATTGATGTTCTGTTGGACTACAATTTGCTTCTGGGTAGGAATTGGACTTATGCAATGTCTGCTGTTGCATCTGCTATCTTTTGTGTCGTGGTTTTTCCACATGAGGGCAAGGTGGTCACTCTTGACCAACTTGATTTTACCCGAAAAGGCCACTTAGAGTCTAAAGATTCCACTGTGCCATTGGTTGATCAGGCCAAACCTGTTGCACAANGGGCAAGGTGGTCACTCTTGACCAACTTGATTTTACCCGAAAAGGCCACTTAGAGTCTAAAGATTCCACTGTGCCATTGGTTGATCAGGCCAAACCTGTTGCACAGAGCTTAGGGGCTGGAATGTACGCATCATTGATGGGCACATTCGATATTCCAGCTCCAGTCCTTTATATCGGTTCTACTACTATAGGGAAGTCCATTGATTCGGTGGTCGATAGGACTGATCCTTGGGTCCTCCCAACCCCTCAGGAACCGGAAGTTCCCTTATCTGCAGTGGAAGTGGTGTATCAAGCTATTACCCAAACCACNGATTCGGTGGTCGATAGGACTGATCCTTGGGTCCTCCCAACCCCTCAGGAACCGGAAGTTCCCTTATCTGCAGTGGAAGTGGTGTATCAAGCTATTACCCAAACTACTGTTGATCCCATTCCAGATCCTCTTACAGTCTCGAATGATCTGGAAGAAGTCTATATGCCCGCATGGGCTGAAAACTCTTTACATTCCATAGATTGCTTAGACACCATTTTACGTTCCGATGAAGCTATTTTGGAAGCTATGTGTTCATGTGATAAGATATGTGAGGATCTTCATCGCCGATCTTATTTCCTTCCGGAGCTAAGCAAGATAGAAAACCAAGAGTTTCATGTGAGACTGTCGGATGATGTTGATACACCTGTCAACCCTTTACCTAGGGAAGGAGTGTTTGCCGAGGGGAATATGGCAAACATTTCCACCACTATATCGATCAACATCTCTGTAAAACCAGATGTTGTGGAAAATATCTATATAGATGCAAACTTCTCTACGGAGGAGATTTCCATTTATATTGCCCTTTTCAAGGAGTTCCACGATATCTTTGCCTGGTCATATGAGGAGATGCCAGGCATTTATCCATCTATTGTTCAACATGAGATCCCAATCTATCCTGANGAGGGGAATATGGCAAACATTTCCACCACTATATCGATCAACATCTCTGTAAAACCAGATGTTGTGGAAAATATCTATATAGATGCAAACTTCTCTACGGAGGAGATTGCCATTTATATTGCCCTTTTCAAGGAGTTCCACGATATCTTTGCCTGGTCATATGAGGAGATGCCAGGCATTTATCCATCTATTGTTCAACATGAGATCCCAACCTATCCTGATACCAAACCAGTTCGGCAAAAATTACACCCCATGAACCCGCGTAAAGCAGCGGCTATGAAGGCAGAGGTTGAAAAGCTGTTGAAAGCAGGTTTTATATATCCCGTAGCTTTGACTAAATGGGTGTCCAACCCAGTTCCTGTTGATAAAAAGCAAGGGACTATTCGCGTTTGTACGGACTTTTGAGACCTTAACAAATCCTGTCCCAAGGACGACTACCCCACACCGTTTATTGATCAGATCATAGATGCATGTGCGGGTAGTGAGGTATTCTTGTTTATGGATGGTTTCTTCGGCTACAATCAAATCCAAATCAAACCAGAAGACCAGCATAAAACTGCTTTTATTTTCCCTTGGGGTACATTCGCGTATAGAAAAATGACCTTTGGATTGAAAAATGCAGGGGAAACCTTTCAACGAGCCATGAAATTTCCTTTTCATGATATAAAATCCATTGTCGAGCCTTACCTTGATGATCTACCTGCTCATTCTCGCAAGAGGATCCAGCATCTAGATCATTTACGGTTGATTTTTGAGAGATGCAAATACTATAAAATTCACTTGAATCCCCACAAGTGTGTTTTCTACATCGAGTCAGGTAGGTTTCTTGGATTCATTGTCTCTAGTAGGGGCATTCAGGTGGATCCTTTAAAAGTTGAGGCCATTGTAAATTTGCCTCCTCCTTGTTCACTTAGGCAACTTTAGAGTCTACAAGGAAAGTCTAACTTCCTTCGACGTTTTATCGTCAATTATGCCAAGATNATTCAGGTGGATCCTTTAAAAGTTGAGGCCATTGTAAATTTGCCTCCTCCTTGTTCACTTAGGCAACTTTAGAGTCTACAAGGAAAGTCTAACTTCCTTCGACAATTTATCGTCAATTTCTATTATCTTAGCCATGCTCTGGTTGGACCTGAGCTTAAGTACACCCACATCGAGAAGTTAGCCTTAGCAGCTGTGTATGTTGTATAGAGGTTACGATACTACATCTTACTAAGGACCACTACTGTAGTGGCAGATGTAAACCCTTTCCAATATGTTTTATCCCAATGGATTGTTGGGGGAAAATTCAATAAGTGGATAGTCATTCTCCAAGAGTTTGACTTGGTTTTCCAATCCGCTAAATCCAAAAAGTCCTTATTTTTTGCCGATCTTATAGCAGAATTCTCTACAGAAGAAGATGTAGTGGTCGAGGATGACTCATTCCCAAATGAGNGGGAAAATTCAATAAGTGGATAGTCATTCTCCAAGAGTTTGACTTGGTTTTCCAATCCGCTAAATCCAAAAAGTCCTTATTTTTTGCCGAGCTTATAGCAGAATTCTCTACAGAAGAAGATGTAGTGGTCGAGGATGACTCATTCCCAGATGAGCACATCTTCCTTATATCCACCTCTAATCCTTGGTACGGAGATATTCTTATATATCTCCAGACTTTGAAGTATCCTACCGCTTACTCTAGAGAAGACCGACGCAAGTTACGTCTTCATGCGAAAAAATACCTCATTACAGGAGATACATTGTATCAATGAGGGGTAGATTCCATCTTGCGTCGTTTCCTTACTCATGAGGAAGCGGAGATTGTCCTAAATGATTCCCATAGCGGAGCATGTGGGGGTCATTTATCTGGGTTAGCAATCGCCCAGANCTCTAATCCTTGGTACGGAGATATTCTTATATATCTCCAGACTTTGAAGTATCCTACCGCTTACTCTAGAGAAGACCGACGCAAGTTACGTCTTCATGCTAAAAAATACCTCATTACAGGAGATACATTGTATCAACGAGGGGTAGATTCCATCTTGCGTCGTTGCCTTACTCATGAGGAAGCGGAGATTGTCCTAAATGATTCCCATAGCGGAGCATGTGGGGGTCATTTATTTGGGTTAGCAACCGCCCAGAAGATATTACGTGTCGGGTATATCTGGCCCACCATCTTTAAAGATTGTGTGGAAGCTGTGAAACGCTATCATCCATGTCAGCTGTACACTAGAAAAATGTGGTCACATCCTGTTCCCTTCTTTCTCGTTGTCTCGGTAGGCCCCTTCATGAAATGGGGGATCGATTATATGACATGCAACCTAGCCTCGGCTGGGGGGCATAAATACATCATTGTCGCTGTCGACTATTTAACAAAATGGGCAAAGGCAATGCCTACTTTCAAAGACAATGGGGAAACGACAGCTTTCTTCGTGTTTAATCAGATTATTCCTAGGTTTGGTATTCCCAAAGTGATTGTCACTGACCATGGCAGTCATTTCCAAAATCACATGATGACAGAGCTGACCACCATGCTCGGATTCCGACAAGAACATTCTTCTCCATATTATCCGCAAGCAAATGGTCAGGTTGAGGCTGTAAACAAAACTTTAAAAACTATCCTTAAACGTACTATTGATGCAGCCCGTTCAAATTGTCACATCATGTTATATCCTTCTCTTTGGGCTTATCGAACCAATGTCAAAACTGCTATGGGTTTTTCTCCCTTCCAACTCGTTCACGGGGTGGAAGCTATTACGCCGATTGAATGTGAAATCCCATCCTTGCAGATAGCTATTCATGTGCTACCTAACACAAATGAGCTTGAGGAACGGTTGCTCCATTTAGAACACCTTGATGAACAACATAGAGATGCATTGACTGCAAATCAGTCTCATAAGAATAGGGTTAAATATTAATATGATAAAATGGTCAAACCTCGGGTTTTCTCTAAGGGGGAACTTGTCTTGCTCTGGGACTAAGATAAAGAGCCTCTGGGGGCAGGAAAATTCAAGGCCATGTGGTTGGGACCCTATGTTGTGTCTAAATTTTTGAGTAAAGGCGCATATGAATTAGTGGATTATGATGGGAATAAGCTGCCTGAGCCTAGAAATGGGCTCTACCTGAAGAAGTACTATGCCTAGGCTTAGCACTTTTTCTTATATATTAATGTATGTATTTTTATGTACATTAGGTTGTTAGTTTCATTTTTTATACTATCTACTGGTTGTTTCAAATGTCTTCCGAGATGTATGTAGGTTTTGCTGATGGCGCCAGCCATCATACTTGTAACCTGTCTTTGGTAGCATGGGTTATCTATTCCCCTTCAGGACAGCTTGTTGCCGCGGGTGGCGCTTGTCTAGGTCCTACTTCCAATAATGTTGCTGAGTATAGGGCTGTAATTGAGCTCCTATGGGATGCTTTGTCACGAGGCATCACCCAGCTTGAAGTCCGTTTGGATTCTCAGTTGGTTTTTTCCCAGCTCAATCGAGCTTATCAGGTGTGTAATCCTACAATGTTATGTCAGCTCATGCAAATTCATTTACTGGAAAGACATTTTGAAGTTATTACTTTCAATCACATTCCACGAAATCAAAATTCATTAACTGATGCATATGCTAATTATATTTTGGACTGGCATCTCACACACATTTTATAAAATATACAGCAAATACATAAGAAACATTTGTAAATAAGCTGACAACCAAACACAAATATATATATATGTGTAAATATCTGTCATAGATAGGTCAAGTCTGATCCATAGATCCCGTCATGTACAAAATATACAAAAAGTGGATCATCATCCATCAAAATGCCCTAACACTAAGCCTGCCCGCCATGGCCACTGGGACCTCCTTGGTCCCCGTGATCTCTGTGCCCCCTGGCTTCCTCAGCCTCCTCGGCTTCGGTAGCCTCCACCGCATCCCTGTATACAAGTACTGCCCTAGATACCCATCTGAAAAGACATAGCCAGGCCAGTGGAACCCCAACTACAAACTCCTACATAGCTACAGGGATATGCTCTATCCGTATAGTAGGTACTCGCTCAGTCAGCCTTCCTAGATTCGTCTCGAGTACCCTGATCAATCCTAGGTCTCCCCCTGCAACAGGATGTACGAAGGTACGTGGGTGCCCTTCAGGGTGGACTAGTCCAATATCTACATTTTGATGCATAAATAGGGTTTAGACTTGTGCATATGTATATATCCTATCATTTGAAAATCCATAAATATTTGATAATGATAAAAAATAAAAAATACTTACCCATATCTCCCCATGCTCCTCCTGGAGGGAGGACTAGGTCGGGATCACCCCGGAAATCTAACCCGACGTATGGAAACTGCTCCAACGTTGGCACCTGCCGTTCCCACCATGTATAGAAATCATCATCATACATGCTATGTACTACATCTCCTCCTCCTTGACAGAGGAAGATATCTCCCCACCGGCTCAGCCTCGGCTGTCATGGATGACGGACCTGTAATGGTATAGCAGGGCTCATAGCTGGCACCCTCTCAAAGAAGAACACTACCAGTATACTCGCATAGCTGAAGTTCTTCCGTCTTCCCCTCCTACAGTCAGATAATTGCCTCTTCATGATGGCAGCAATTCCCGTACACCAATCAAAGAGAGTACCTCTAAAGCAGTCCACCGCCACTCTCATCTGAGTCCTAGTGGCCATATGTAACCCTCTTGACCCTGAAAGTCTGGCAATAGTACTGGCCAATACCTGAAGTGTAAGATCCTGAATATCTGCAATGAGAACGCTGCTGCCCTTCTTTTGAGTACCCAGTCTGCAGAATACATCGATATAGTTCTGGACACTCAAGGGGTCTCCACCCCTGCCAGTTCCTTCCAGGTTCATGGGTGCTCCCCGATGTGACAACCCGGTTATGAAGTAGATGTCCTATGTGGTAAGCTCCAAAGTCTCACCTTGGATATTGAACATCCCCAGGTCATGGTCCCAGTAATGGACTAAGAACTCTAATATGCGGACATTGGCCTGCATGGGTGATGTGCAAAAGAACTTGAGAAGCCCACTGGTCCTCAATGCTTAGATAGTAGTGGGCTTTGGAGAGCTGCTTGATCCATCACTTCATGTTCACTCTCTCTCCACTCCAGCACCATGTTTTTCCTGACAAAAACACATAATTTGATTCAGTATTCCATCATAAAATTTTAAAAATTTTGCATATTCTTAAAGCATTTTCCTATTGCCCAGCATTCACGATTTTCCATTTGGACAAGTCGCGAGTCATTCGCGACTTTCCTGTTGAGAAACTCGCGAATGGAACGCGCATTCACGACTTTTATGCCTTGCAACCCGCGAATGCATTTTTCCATAATTTAGGTTGATGAAAAATACTGAATTAACCACTAAATTAAAAATTTGTTTGGATCAAACTAAAGAGCTAAGGGTGTAGATTTACCTGAAGCTAACGGTTTCTGAATCCAACGGTCCAATTTTCCATGACGATCGATCAAAGATAGAGAGTAAACTTTGCTTTTTGGTTCAAAAAGTGCAAATGGTATGAAATGTTTTTATTTTCAAACTATTTATAGAAATAAAATTTCGTAAAGTGGGTCTTTTTATATAGTTTGAAATGTCAATTGATTAATATCATCCTCTTTGTGCCTTGGAACAAGTTTACCAAATTTTACAAAGTGTTGAGGCTTCTATAGGGTGGTTTTTGCTCTTTCCAACACATGTTGGCATTTTATCACTCCACATTAACCTTAGTAATCAACATTTGTGCCACGGACTATGGTATTTTAAGCCATTAGTTCCTTGTCTCTACCATTGTTCTTCCATGGCTAGGATCCCTTTTCATGAGTATCATTCTTATATGCCATTGCCATCCTTTGGTACTCATTCCATCACTGTTTCAGGCCCAGGGGTTTCCTCATAGCTATTTTTCACGCCAAATAGAGTTTCTTATGAATCTCTTTTTACAAGCTATCCCTTTATAGGACTCCCCAACCTTATGGATTTTCTTTAGGCCCAGGTCCGACTCCTTCAAAACAGACTTGACTGCCGAGTTATCTCGTCCGTTCAAGCTCGTTAAGAATATGTGAACGGTCATCTGCATTGGTGGTAGGTTATCTCTTTCTCGGACCATGCGGAATAATATGAGAAAGGATCACTCTCTTTTCTTTGGAATTGAGAAGAGTATTCTCAGGTATAGTTTTATCACTTTTCCAAACTTGAGGGACTAAATTTACGGAAAAGGAACACCCGGTTTGAGCTTAGTTTTCTCTTTTTCGTGCTCTAGACCCAAACATGAAAAAGATTCCGAGTGTACTTTATGTCTTTGTCATGCTCGTTAAACACTCAAGAACAAAGCATCGAGTTTATTGTTGTAAGCCCCATTTCTCGTAACCAAATGGATCTTTTTGAGTGATCTTGCTTTCCTTCACACTCGTAAAACTCAAGCTATTTTATGCTATTTTGGAAGGAGGGTTGGGTAGGTGGTAATTTAACCTTTTTCGGACCTTCCCGACTAAGTACGAAAAATTTTCACCTTTTCTTCTTCGGAAGTTAAGAGAGTTCTTCTGTGGTTTGTTTTATACTTTTTCGGCCTCAAGAGACTAAATTGGACGAAAAAGGACCCCCCTGGAGTCTTCTTTGGCATTTTCAGACTCTCTAAATGTGAAAATACCACATGAGCATGTACTAGTTCAGGCTCATTAAATCCACGAATCAGTGTATCAAGCATTATTTTCCCATCTCTTCAAGCTTGTTAAAAAATGAAGAGGGAACCGAGTTTACTTTCCTGGACTCGTTAAAACTTAACAGGGAAGGTAAGGAAGAAGTTTTCTCTTGTTTTCAGTAATGGCAGCATGTCATCCTTGAACATAGCACTCTTTTTTTTTCTGATATCCATGTTTCAGTATACACTTGTGTTCAGCTATCACTTTGAGTTTTGACTCCTCCTCTTGTCCATTGTACCTGGGGAATCTGATCATGTCTCCTACATGACAGATAAGTCTAGTTGTTCTATATATTCATTGTATGCTGCCTTGGGTCATCTCTGTGTCGTGCTAACTGTTCAAGGATTATACCTAATGTCTGATCTATCACCTGATCCTATTACTATTATATCTGTTATACATTTACTTGTGTCTCTCTTCTTTTTCCCAGTTCCTAGTCACTCTTGTGATCCGTTGGAGGATCCATTGCCTTCCTTATCACAATATGGTTCCGTTTTAGCACCTCCTAATGACGAAGACCTAGATTTTTGATGATAGTACCTCTGGATTCATTTTCATCATTGGTGAACTCCTTTCCTTCAGTTGTCAATTATCACTTATTGGTTGACAAACTGTTGAATCCTCTCCATGTTCGACTTCAGCTTACCCTTATTCACATGGCTTGGATTGTACTGGTTCTTTGGGATCATTTATGGAGACCTTAGTCCCTCATTTTGGGCTAAGTTGCACAAGACCATGTTCTATTCTGATATCTAGCTCTCAGATCTTTGAAGACTCATCATTATTGTATTGTGGCTTTGATCCACCTTTGTAATATACGTGGTTTCTACCTGTATCATATGATGTAATCAAATATTGTAAAGGAGCTAGTGTTCCAGTAAATTGAACATAGTATCCTCAGATGTAACTTTGTATATCACATTATTATGTATTTGTTTCAGGTACTCTCTCTGCTCCATTGGATTTCTGAGTTTCTCCAGAGTTAAAGATTATAATGTATTTCGGCCATCGTTCCCCTCTCACCTCACACATTAGGGGGCATCTGGTATACACCTGAGTGGCACCTCTCTATCCGAATGCTGATATCCCTCATGTCGGCACACAAAAGGAAACTTATGGATAGAGGTTTTCCCTTAACACTATAGCTTGGCTTGTCAAGAAATACATTCTACCTTCATCCAGCTAGTTACTTTTCCATTTAGCCATGTTGGGATGTATTCGCGACTCTCCTTTTAGACAAATTGCGCATCATTCGTGAATCTCCCTTACAACAAGTCGTGAATCCTTGTATTCGTGTGTTGCACTTATATAGAGTCGCGAATCATTCGCGGGTTGCTCTACTACATACCTGCGAATGTGCTTCTTAACATGAAAACACAAAATCAAGCACTAATGGGAGTTTAGTTAAGTCATTTTACTTAATCTTCCTAACTGCTATAACCTCCCTAACCTTCGAGAACTGCCTTATTTCACCCATATAAATACAGGCCTTGGGGAGGGTTGTAGGGACTTACACTTTTGGAGCAAAGTTATGCTGGTGGATTGTTTATAGAAGTCTTTGGAGCAGTGAAACTCAGAATCCTTTGGTGACAGAGGAGTCCTTGTCTCAGAAATTTGGTTGTACTCTGAACTTTCTCATTATTGATAATAAAGAGATTAATTCTTCCACATGTGTCTCATATATCTTGTTTTGATAATTGTTTATGTTACAGTATGTCATATTTTATTTATCTAACCTGCTAACATATATATATGAACCATTCTATATCCGGAAGATTGTCTCTGAATAGGTGAAAGAGGAGTGAGCCTTGAAGACTTTGGAAGTGGATCAGATCGGAAGAGGACTAGCAAGGATCGAATGTCGTTTAAAAAGTAAGTTCTTCTAACCCTCCTATTTCCTATTCTTCCCTTCAGAAGTCAATTGTCTGCAAGTGTTTGAGTATGTTGGTAACCCCCAACCTACGATTATTAGGTGCATAATCCCTTAAAACATTTCTTCTTTTGGAACTGCTCCTACTTCCTTCTGGATTTACTTCATGATGCCCAGAGTTCATCCTCCTTTGGATGTCTGTCAAAATCTACAGCGTGAATGTGTTCAAATGATTCTTCTATTCCTAAGATTTAATCTTTCTTTCATTGTATTATCTGTAACTTTGTATCTCCACCCTTAGAATTCTCATGGTGGTAGCAATATCTAGGGGAGTCTCTTGATATATTCTTCCATTAGATTCTATCTCAGCATTTCCAACCTGAATGTTTCCCCCCATGGCATCTTCCTGACAGTCATAGGGATCCTATGCAACATTCATGCTATAGGTTCTCATGGCCAAGACAAAACCCACACTTCCAATATGCACTATGAATATGCAAAATATGCTAATAAACATATTGTTAGATTCTAACACTGTCTTTAAATTATGAAACGAATAGCTATGAAAACTATTCGCTTGGACCATCTAGGCCCAATGTTGTATCTAATAGATATGATACCACACTATCAATTTTCCTCCCCTCTACATCAGCATATAAGGGGGGAATGTGACTACAACTATGTTCTAATAATACAATGTCATGTACCCGCCCCTCTCTAGGGGAGAGCACAAACACTAATCCTACTCTGATATACCACAATGCCCATGAACCTGATGCCCATACACCTGACCAATATGCATAATAATTTAAAATTTATCTTTACTACATCTTTCAACATAGTCATAGGTCATGTTCATCCTTATAGATCCATGTTTAAGCATAAATATCATTGTAACAGTCGTTCTACATTTCGCATATCCATTCTGTAAGTAGAGAAGTCATTCCACACTTAACTTGAATTTTACGCCTTCCGCATTCCACCTGTCCACCTTCTACTGTGGACTTTAGGAATCAGAAGCTCCTATGAAAAACCACCTTGTCCTTTGACTTTCTTCCTTTTGACTTTAACCTTTTCTCCTTCTGCTGCAGACGTTAGAAGTCGGAAAACTCCATGAAATGATCATCTTGTCTTTCAACTTTCTACCTTCCACTGAGGAAGTTAGGAATCCTAAACTAAACATTTGATGAGATCATTTAACAAGTTTACATCTTCTTCCTTTCTCCTTACCACATTTTTCTATGGAACTTGGGAATCGAAAACTCAACATTCGATGGAATCATTTAACGAATGTTTTCCTTCTTCCTTCCTCCTTTTCACCTTCCACTGCGAAACTCAAATATAGAGAACTCAAAAAATTGATACCTTGGCTTATTCACCTTCCGCTTTCCTACTTCCACCTTCCACATTCCACGGGAAAACCTCAGATCATGGAAAACCAACACTTGGTCTCATTTCCCTTTATGTTTTGCTATTTCCACCTCCCACCTTCCACCTTCTGTAGAAGGACTCTAGGGTGCGGAAATCTACACCTTACCTTAGGATTTTTGGCTCTTTTCCACTTTTGAATTCCACCTTTCGTAGGAGGATTCTAGGGTGTAGAACACCAACATTATGCCTTGTTTTTTTTTTTTGTTTTCCACCTTCTTTCTTCTGCAGGAGGATTTCAGGGTGCTGAAAACCGACATTCTTACCGTAGGATAGCTGCATTTTGACCTTGTAGCCAGGATTCTATCCTCCATGACCATAAGAAAAATGCAGTGGAAAATACAAGGAATAAATAGATGCGAATGCAGGGAAATTTAATCAACAATAAAATATACTTAATTCATTCATAATTACTCAACATAATTAGCACATTCATAAGTAAATACATTGCATAAATAACATAACAGAGAATACTTATCTTGAAGATGAATTTGTCCCACAACTAGCTATGTTGTTGCAACATTCCACCCAACCATAGGCCAATTGTGTTGATTAATCACTCAACACAACTTCCACCCTCAAGTTGGGCATGCCTTCCATAAGGAACTAGGGATCAACAAAATAATACACAGCCGGATCATATCACACAAATTCATGCCAACCTTCAGTTGGGTATATCATATTGTCTAGCCAAGCCAACACACAATTGGGTTTATTAGGTTGTAGATAATCAAGTAAATACATTGATAGGTTTATCGGGATACATATCCGATCCATCTAACAGTTGGGTTTCATAGACTGGACACACTCAAGCCAACATT
The DNA here is from genome assembly GCA_001517045.1 of Pseudotsuga menziesii. Lineage (NCBI taxonomy): Eukaryota > Viridiplantae > Streptophyta > Pinopsida > Pinales > Pinaceae > Pseudotsuga > Pseudotsuga menziesii. Next base: position 578,909 of record LPNX010117148.1, on the reverse strand, counting down.
CACATTAAGGACACACCAGACCAACTAATGGCATGGGTTTCATAGGCTACACATCCAGGCCATCTAACTGTTGGGTTTCACAGGATATTTAGCCAAGAAAACTAATAGTTGGGTTTCACAGGCTATCCAACAAATGATCACACATGGCCAAATGCACAAAATGACACATCCAAGACAATATCTGATTGGGTTTCATAGGTTGTGAGCTAATCGAATCTACGTTTGGGTTTCACAGGCTACCATGGAAGTGGAAAGGAAGAATGGATAATATAGTGGCTCATTGAAGAGCTAGGGACATCTCCATAAGATCTATTTGTCCTAGCATCCACATTACCTGCACCACAACACAAGGAAGTATCCCCTTCTCTGTTACCTAGTCCCTCGGTCTATACCTTCCCTTCTAGTTGTCTTCAAGTCATGCAAAGAATATTCACCATCCACTCTTATATTTTCATGAGGGTCCTGACTTCACTAAGTTCATGAATCCCATTCAGCATCTCTTCCACTCCTAAGTCTTGCATATTATTCAGACCCAAACTAGGGTGCATATCACAACAAACCACAAGGAGACACAACAACACATGGCTCCACTTTGTAACGCATAGAAACAAGGTTTCATACCACTCTATATTTCATAATGACATTGTAACCCATAAACCAGGGTCTTGAAAAAATAAATTAATTTGTATAACCACACTGAACAACTAAATCCCTTGACTCAGGAGAGTGAGCAACCCATAATAAACAACATCTGAATCAAAAGTAACGTTGACATGAAAACAAGTATGATGGAATGGGAACACATACCTGTGATTACTTGCTTCATAATCAACAAGAAAACTTCCTATACTGTAGGCTGTAGGCTGTAGGAAAGCTTAGTCACAAAATTGACTTCCATGCCTTGCTCTGCCCAAGGAATTAACTGCCTCAATCACTCTTTTCAAAGAATTGAATGATTGAGGGCAGATGAAAAAAAGTTAGCTGAGGGTTTATGGGTTCCCCCATTGAAATATGATCTCACCCTATAGCTCAGGAGTTTGAATAACTCCCCTCCCTATTCCTTGTGAAATCATGCCTCGATCTCTTATGTTGCAGTGCATAGCTAGCTGTGGTATTTTATTAAATTGTGTGTTTACATGATGACTTCAAAAATATATTATGTTTTTGAATTAGCACTATAAACATAGGTATAAACCTTGATCACCTATACATAAAACACCAAATCGATGGTAGGGGCTTGGACTTGAGCTCCTTGCCATGATTTACATACAATATATAAATCATGCACAATTTTAACACCATGGGGTCAAAACTAGGTTGTTACAAGAAATCACAACAAGAGGGAGGAACATCATAAAAAATTCAAAATAAATCCATAATATATCTATCTAGTATTATATGTTACACATGTGATGAGAAGGGACACTACTCCAGATATTTTTCTAGAAAAAAAGGATCCTCCAACAAGAAGTTAAAACTTGAAAAGACATGATGCTCACACCGTCGAATATGATGAACCAACAACAAAAACAATTGGAGAATAAAGATTTGATTAGTCAAGTGACGAGGAATATGTACTTTAATATAGAAGGATTCAACGCATGGAAAGAAGAACATCTTATCCATCTCAGTATTTGGATAGGAAGGGATGTAGCTGTGAATGAAGAAGTGACACTCATATTCAAAACAAGTATACAGTCCCATGTAATCTATGGTATATAATACTTACTTAAGCTTGGGAAAGACAAACACAGCTTCCTAGAATCAGATGATGAAGTAAGCAGGACCACCTCACTCAGTTGTGCCCTTGGATAGAATAAGCCTCGAGCTTCATAACGTAGGGCCCAACTATGCTGACTAACCCTTTACCTCATAATCAAGATATGAACTTGAGGACCCATGATCAGTCTGGTGGGGATCAAGATCCTCCAGAAGCTTGTAGTGGTCATGGTTGTATCAACATGGTGTGTGCTGCTAAGGTTGTGAATCATGCGAAAGGACTATGGTTCATCACAACTAGACCTTGGAAAGGAAACTACTCCATCTGAGAGTCTTTTGTGTATTGAAAAACCTGTGGATAAACCTGAAGTTGCTCCTCACATTCCTAAGGGATTCTTTAAGCGTTCATGGAACAATCCTAATGCCCAAGCTTCCTAGAACTATTCTGTTGTCGAGGATTTGGGCCACACTCCTTGTGCAATGTGTGCACTTGAAGTACTTCAGAGTTGTCCTTCGCAAAGGAAAGCTTTTCTTTATGCTCTTGGTGTTAACGATGATAATTCTTCCTTCATCATCAAATTTGAAACCATGGGACTACAGCCTTGCTTGCCTTACTATGTGTCTCTCTTGATTCATGTAGAATGTCTTAACAAGACTGTCAAACGCACTGTGATTAATGAAGGCACTGCTGCTTCTGTGATGTCTTCAACATGTTGGAAGGGTTTTGGTTCCCGAGAGTTGTCTAAATCTACTACCATGTTGACTACGTTTGATGGTAGATCATTTTGGCCGCACATCATTCTTCCTTCTCTTCAGGTCCATTTGGGAGGGAAGGCCATCGCGATCAAGGTCAAGGTGGTTGATGCGCCCCTTAACTACAATCTATTACTGGGTAGGAATTGGATGTACAGTATGTAAGCTATAGCTTCTTCTCTATTTTGAGTTGTATGATTTCCATTTAATGGGAATATATTTACTATTGATCAAATGTCATTCAAGAATCCGTGTGTTACCGCATCTTCGGGAGCTTCTGTCCTGACTGTCATGCACTCTCAGCCAGCAACTGGGAGCTTGGGTGTGGGCATGTACCCATCCCTTATGGGATCATTTAGTTTTCCTGCACCTATTCTTATGATAGGGTCTACATCCGGGGAGGCTTTGTTGTCATTTCATTTGGTGTATTTTCTCACCACTCATATGGAAGATCCTCGGATTATTCCTACACCGAGTCCTTTGCGCGAGCCCATTGGAACAGACATGCCATTTCCTACAACTATGATAGAATATCAAGATAATCTCTAATGTGTTATAGAGCCTAGTCCTTCCTCTTCATTAATGGAGGAAGAGGACCCATATGTACTGACTTCATGGGAAGTTCAATATTCTCACACACATGACTTCCTTGATAGTGTTTTTTCGAAAGATGAAGGTATTATTGAGGCTATGTGTGGGGTTGAGCCACCTTGGGAAGAGTTTCATCATAGATATTAGTTTCTTCTCGAGCTTGACCGTTTGGAGTGTGAATACTTTAGGGAGATTCTTAGTGAGAGAATTGGTAGTCCCATTGTTCCGTTAAGCTCTCCTGGTCCGATGGCTGATGGAAACATGGCGAATATATCTCCTACCATCCCTATCAATATCTCTTGCAATCCTAGAAAGATTGAGAATGTCTATATTGGGGCATAATGTTCCCATGTTGAGATTCAAGAGTATGCCAAGCTGTTCAAGGAATTTTGTGATGTATTTGCCTGGTCATACGAAGAAATGCCAGGCATCGACCCTCACATTGTTAAGCATGAAATTAAAACTTACCCCAATGCTAAGCTTCTTTGAAAACTCTTGCATGCAGTGAATCCTAGAAAAGCACCCACGATTAAGGCTAACATAGAAAAACTATTGAATGCTGGTTTTATCTATCCCATTCCCTTGACGGAGTGGGTTTCAAACCCTGCTCCAGTTGATAAGAAGCAGGGAACGATCCACATATGCATTGATTTCCATGACTTGAATCGTGCCTGTCCTAAAGATAACTTTCCCACACCATTTATCGAACAAATTTTGGATAATTGTGCGGGAAGAGAGGTATTTTCCTTTATGGATAGATTTTTTGGATACAATTAGATACAGATCAAACCTGAGGACCAACATAAGACTACCTCTATTTGTCCTTGGGGTACCTTTGCATATTAGAAGATGCCTTTCGGCCTTAAAAACACTGGAGCCACTTTTCATCGGGCTATGGCCTTGATCATCCATGATCTTAAATTGGTTATTGAAGTATTTTTGGATGACCTTGCTGCTCATTCTTGTCAAAGGATGCGTCATTCCTACCATTTGAGATTATTGTTTGAAAGGTGCCGCCATTATTTGGTCAAGTTAAATCCTCACAAGTGCATCTTTGTATGAAGTCTGGTTGCTTATTAGGGTTCATTGTCTCCAAATAGGGTATAAGAGTCAACCCTTTGAAGGTTGAGGAAATACTTCAATTGTCTCCCCCGAGAAACATTAGACATCTTCGATGCTTGCAAGTCATGGAAAAATTCTTACGGAGATTCATCGTGAATTTTTCCAAATTGACTAGAGGCTTTATGCATCTTTTGAAGAAGGACACTACCTTTTTCTAGGATGAGCAAGCCCAAGAGTCCTTTGATGCGCTTAATCAAGCCTTAGCATCGGCCCCAATGATTAGTCCACCCAACTATAGCCATGACTTTCTACTTTATGTGGAATCATCCATGGAGACGATTGGTATGGTTTTGGTTCAAGAGGATGAGGAGCTCCAAGAGCATGTCATATATTATCTAATCCATAACCTTATAGATGTAGAAATCCATTATTTCCATGTTGAGAAGATTTCCTTAGCTACCATTCATGCGATTCAAATATTGAGACACTATATTCTCCTTCGCCAGACCTTGGTGGTTGCCCATGTCAATCCATTTCAGTTCGTCCTCACTAGAAGGATGATAGGGGGAACGTATAATAAGTGGATTTTCATCTTGCAAGAATTCGATCTCGAGTTTGTTTCAGCAAAATTGAAGGAATTGTTGGTTTTTGTAGAGCTTATATCTGATTTCTCGAGTAAGGAGGAGGAGGAAGCTTATGAAGATACGTTTTTCGATGAGCACAGTTTCTCAATTTCAAATTTGGATCCATGGTATGGAGATATTATCATATATTTAGAAACATTGAAGGTCCCTACTCACCTTTCACGGGATGAACGACAATGATTATGTCACATATCCAAGAGTTACCTCATAGTGGATAACACATTGTACCATAGTGGGGTAGATTCCATTTTACATTATTGTTTAACTCATGAGGAGGTTGATCTTGTGCTGACTGATTTCCATGGAGGGGCGTGTGGTGGTCATTTATCTGGCCTTTATATAGCCCAAAAAATCTTGAGAGTGGGTTACTTCTGTCTCTCAATATTTAAATATTGTGTCAATGAGGTCAAGAAGTGCCACCCTTGCCAAGTGTTCACACATAATATGCACTCGCATCTTGTCCTATTAAATCCAATTATCATCGCCGGTCCCTTCACTAAGTGGGGACTCAATTTCATGGATTGTAACCCAGCTTCAGCTGGGGGGGAATCATAATCTTATCATTCCTGTTGATTACTTCACAAAATTAGTTAAGGCTATGCCCATAATTAAATCCAACGGTGAGACAGTCGCTCTCTTCGTATTCAACCAGATTATTACTCGGTTCGGTATTCTGAAAGAGCTTGTCACTGACCATGGTAGGCACTTTCAGAATCAGATGATGGAAGAGTTGGCCTTGAATTTAGGGTATAAGTAGGAGCATTCTTCTTCTTATTAACCTCAAGCGAATGGACAGGTTGAAGTAGTGAATAAATCACTCAAGTCCATTCTCCAACGAACCATCGCACAAAGCAAGACCAATTGGCATATCATGTTATATCCTGCTTTGTGGGCCTATAGGACCGTGACTAGGAATGCCACTGATTTTTCTCCATATTAGCTTGTACATGGAGTGGAGTATATATTACCATTTGACTGCGAGATCCCTTCTTTGAATCTAGCCATAGAGCTCTTACCGGATACTTCCTCATTGGAGGAACATTTGGTCCATTTAGAGTAGCTTCGAGATGCTTTAGTGGATCTAGAAGTGAATAAGTATCGCATTAAGGTCTAGTACGAAAAATATGTCCGTCCAAGGAAGTTTAGTGAGGGATATTTGGTCCTATTTTGGGATCAAGTTAAATAACCCTTGGGGGCAAGAAAATTCAACCCCATGTGGCATGGTCCTTATGTGGTTAAACGTGTGTTAGAGAAGGACACTTATGAGCTAGTAGATTATGAAGAGATGGCCTTAGTGGAGCCTAGAAATGGGCTTTATCTTAAAAAGTACTATGCATGATTTTTAGCCAGTGCTGACTATTGTATATTATTGTACAACATTTTTCATAGTTAGGTTTTTCTTATGGTGATCGGGTTTGTTGATTAGCTTCCGTTTCTTATGGCAGATATCAATGGATTCTTCCATCTATATAGGATTCATGGATGGTGCAAGCTGTCACACTCAACACTCATCCTCTCCTGCTTGGGTAATTTATACTCCTATGGGTCAGGTATTGTCTTCAGGAGGCGTACGTTTACAGCCTTCTTCAAACAATGTTGTGGAAGATAGTGTCATTATTTAACTTCTACGGGATGCCATTTAACATGGTGTTCTATCTCTTGAGGTACGTCTTGATTCAGAGTTAGTAGTGTCACAACTTAATGTCTTGTATCATGTTAGAGATCCAACATTATTAAGGAAATTCTTACGTGTGAGATTGTTAGAATAGAAATTTGACAACATAACATACATACATGTTCCAAGAATTTATAATCAAGTTGCTGACTCATATGCTAACTATGTGTTAGATTGGAATTTGTTTCATAGATAGTAAGCTCATCACAAACATACATTTTTACACATGTAAATAAATAAACCAATCATCATAAAAAAATTTCATTAAACATCCAAAATGTGATAATACATAGTGTCATAATACAAAAGTGGGGCTTCTGAGACACCAAAATATAAATACACAGTAGTACAAAATGTATCACTCCTAGGTATCTAATCCTGAGGAGGAGGAGGGGGGTTCTAATCGTGGAATGTCACCATGGCTCTAGATAGCTATCTAAACAACCACACCCATGCTCATGGCACACCCACCACCTAACGTTGCATGGCCTCAGGCAAGTCATCACTTGCACCATGGGTACCCTGTGTGTCAGCCGCACAAAGTTGGTATGACTGCTTTGGAGTGATGGCTCTGCATCCACACCCGTAATATCATTTCCTCTTCCCCTCTATCTATGATGAGGGAATCCTTTAGCCCACCGTGGCCCTACATCTGCATACATATGATAGGATGTCACTATGTGTTGTCACGCAAAAACATGTCTTTTTGATTCCATATATCAAAAAACACAAAAAAAAATAACTCAAAAATCTTGAAAAGAGGGTTGGGATTCATTACCAATGACACCGTATGCCGATCCTAGTGGTAATGGAATGTCGGGGTCTCCCCAAAAATATATCTGTACATAGGGGTAATCACCAATGGCAACTATCTACCGTCGCCACCATGGAAAGAAATCAGCTGGATAGGGGTTGGACACCCTACCTCCACCTAGTTTGTGCATCACGTCTTCCCAATGTTGTTGGGATGGATCTCACACCCCATGAAGAGGAATGTCAACTCTAGGGCTCAATCTGGGAATCCGCTCAAAGAAAAACCTGCTCAGTATGCTACTGAAACCGAAGTTTTAGACTCTGCCCATCTTGCACTCACTAAGCTAGTTTTTCATGTTTTCTAGTAGTGTTGTGCTCTAGTCATACACCATGGGTCTCATGCACTTCACTGCATAGAACATCAGAGGTCGTGGGGCCTGGTGGAGTGAGGCTAGCCTTTCTATCTTTCCCAGTGTCAGTAGTATTGCCTTTAGGCCTAGCACCTGTATGGAGTTAGTTGGGATCTGAATCCCGACCTTCTCCGTATCTGGAAAACAATACATGGCTATGTACTCATCTATGGTGAGGCCATCTCCGAGCCCACAAGATCATATGTTCACCACTTCCCCTCATTGGGAAATTCGAGTAATAAAGTATATGTCCACCACTTCTATGGTGAGGGAAATCCCATTGATCTGGAAAGACTCTGAGTCAGGATTCTAGTAGTCTACTAACATATGTAGCAGTTTTGGTTTGGCTCTTAAGCCACCAAGACACCAAAACTTGTAGAGCTCGCATGCATGAAGAGCCTTTTGTGCCATTAGATCACCACATACTGCTTCTTCTACATCCCCATGCTCATGTTCTCTCCATTCTAGAACCATCCTGCACATTCAAATCAATTTTGGGTCATTAGAAGTCTATGAAAAACTTGACCGCGGCCTCATACATGATTGTTTTCTAAATAGCCACGTATGTACACGAATTTGAGAGCTTCTTTCGTGTATATCTAGCCCTATACTCAGAAAAATCCTCGATTTCTATGTGGGCCGAGGTGCACACTTTAGGATGGCCTAGAAATCAAAATTGACCATGGAAAATTGAAAATTTTACATGAAAATGAAAGAGCAGGGCATGAGAAATTACCTAGAGAAAACGGTATCGGATTTCCTTGGCTGGATCTGCCAAAATTCGCATTTGAAGTTCTGAGCTTAATTGGGTAAAAATTTCAAATGTTATATATTGTTTTGAATTTTTTACTATTTATAAAAGATTTTCAAATTTTTGAAAATTTTTACCCCCTTTTCTATAGTTTTGGACCATTTCTAATCCTTTTGGACAGTTTTTGACTAATATATGATGTAGGAGACCATTTTGAGCACCATTTCAACCATTCTTTTGAGTTGTTCATGCCAATTTCAGGTATCATGTCTAAATTGGCATATAGGTTAGGTTTCACGACCATTTGCATATTTCATGACCTTATGACCATTTCATCATAACCGTAGGTATGAACCCATTCTATGTTGTCACGGAATTTTCTTGTTGTTTTATAAGTGGCATGATTTGAATGGTATAGCTTGACCTTACATGGGTACCCTAGTGAGCGCATTATTTGCATTTGGTTCCCATGCAGACAGTTTTCTCGTTTAGGGTGTGGGAGTCCATTATATAGTATTGCCATGACATTTCACAAGAGCCTCATATTCCTCTTGATCTTTTGCTGGCCTATTTCCCCCAAAATCCCTTATGTCAAGTTGTAATTGCATTATCATGAGCTTTTCCTACCTCATTTGAGCCTTATGCCGGCTTCCCTGACTTTGAGTATCATCCATATAGCCTGATCTTGTCTCATGTCTAGCCACATAGAGCCATTTTGTATATCCTTTGCATCTTGATTCCATAATTTTACCAGGAGGGTACTTTCCCCTGAGTGTTTCTATCCTACACATGTATCCTTACATTGAGCATAGGAATGTTTCACTACTTGGAACTAGTTTTTTTTCTTATTTGACACTCATTTCCTCATAGTCTGTAACTTTAAAGTGATTTTATTCTTTTTCAATATTTTCAATTATTTAAAAAATTCCAAAAAAATTAAAAAACCAAAAATCCAGACAAGGAAAGATGTTATCTTTGTCAGTAGTTGAGTCATGTCGCCTTCGAACAGAGCACTAGGTATCACATTTGTTTGTTGGGTCAATAGTTTGACTTTACGAGCTGTACTCATTTATCTGATTTTATCTCCAACGACTAGTTAAGCTTCCAGTCCCTATGGAGCCTTTGTCGATGCCTCTTGTGTCGTAGAGATGTCCCAATTTTACATATCGAGTCTATGTTACCTACATTCAGTCACCATTTGCCTTTATTCTCTTGTTCAAAGGAATTTGAAACCTGAGTCGGCCATTCGTCAGTTATCTTGACTTTTCATGTCAGCCATTCCCACTATAGTTACTACTTCGTGCACCTTATGATAGAGTCCTTCCACATTATACAGCATTGCTAAGTACCTTGTGTTGGATGATGGGGGATGCATTAATGCCCTCCTTCCAGTATATTTCATACCATCGACTTCAGATCATTTATTCTGGGATAGGAATCTAGAGTCATTTTTGAGTTCCTTGAGACTTGCATTCATCAGTGGCAGGTTCTCTCGCCATCAACAGTTTTTTGGGAATACATCAATGTCCCCTTATCGATGGATTCTCTCAAGTGTTTTACCTCAACACATTTACTCACACTTGTTAGTTTTCACTCTAAGACCTCGATTCCCATTTTCATTATCGGTGGGTGATCTCGTGTCTGTTAACAGTATACACCAATGACCAGTAATCAAATGATGGACTACTATGTTTGACCTTGACAGCTCTATTCACATAGTAGGACATGTACTCGTAGTAGTTTGTGTAGAAGACCTTCCAGATTGGTGGCATCTCTTATATGTTACCTCCTCGATCATGCCAGTGTTCATGAGATTTCAGCTCTTGTGACTTGATTCCAGTGTATGCCAGACATTTCCAGCCATTATGGAGATCTTGATCCATTATATATATTCAGTCTTCATGGAGATCATGATCCTTTGTGTATCTTCATCTTGTACATTCTGAGATTCATTATATTTTATGTGGTGAAGACCACATATGTTATATTGTATCATGCCTATTCATGGCCATTGTACTCTTATGTAGTCGAAACTGCTATATGTATTTGCAGTTATGTGCAGAGTTGTATCATTGTATAGTGTTGATTGGATGGCTGGTTCTTCCACCGGGTTCTTCATCACTTCATTTCTGGGATGGAGTTATAATGTATTTCGTCCAATCTATGATCCCTCTAACCTCGCACATTAGGGGGCATCTGGTATAGCTGATTTTACCACACATGGTGAATCACATTTTTATGGCCTTCTCTGTCCCTCTGTAGACTCCTTAGACCCCATGGAATATTTTTGTTCGTTTGATGTTTCCAAGATCATCCCTAAAACATGTAAAAATTTCCATACGCAACTTTTAAATCCTTTCTCATGTATATATGCAAGTTTGACCCCTAAAACCGTGTACATCGAGATGTGTGCAAAAGGCCAAATTCTTTTGGAGTTTTCCTTGATGTGGAACCGACTCACTTGTCTCCTGGCCTTCCATATTCCTTAATATCACTCAAATTCGACCTTTCATTACCCCATTGAAGAGATACATAAGGAACCCTTTGGATAAATTGAAGGCATGAGCAATTGAGAGCAAGAGAACTATAGTCCATTGTGTGTCAGCCGCACAAAGTTGGTATGAATGCTTTGGAGCGATGGCTCTGCATACACACCCGTAATATCATCTCCTCTTCCCCTCTGTCTATGACAAGGGAAACCTTCATCCGACCAAGGTCCTACATCTGGATACATATGATAGGATGTCACTATGTGTTGTCATGCAAAAAGATGTCTTTTTGATTCCATATATCAAAAAACACAAAAAATTAAATAACTCAAAAATATTGAAAAGAGGGTTGGGATTCGTTACCAATGACATCGTATGCTAATCCTAGTGGTAATGGCATGTCGGGGTCTCCCCAAAAATCTATCCCTACATAGGGTTAATCATCAATGGAAACTATCTCCCATCGCCACTATGGAAAGAAATCATCTAGATAGGGGTTAGACACCCTACCTCCACCTAGTCTGCACATCATGTCTTCCCAACATCGTTGGGCCGGATCTTGAACCTCGTGAAGAGGAACGTCAACTCTAGGGCTTAATGCCAGAACACACTCAAAGAAAAATGTGCTTAGTATGCTACTGAAACCGAAGTTTCATACTCTGCCCATATTGCACTCACTGAGCTGGTTTTTCATGTTTCCCAGTAGTGTTGTGCTCTAATCGTACACCATGGGCCTCATGCACTCCAACTCATAAAACATCAGAGTTTGTGAGGTCCGGTGGAGTGAGGTTAGCCCAAATATCTTACCCAGTGCTAGTAGTATGTCGTTTAGGCCTAGCAACTGTATGGAGTTAGTTTTGATCTGAATCCTGACCTTCTTCGTGTCTAGATAACAATACATGGCTATGTACTCATCTATGGTGAGGCCATCTCTAGGCCCACAAGATCATATGTTCACCATTTCCCCCCGTCAGGAAAGTCCAGTAATAAATAATATGTCCACCACTTCTATGGTGAGGGAAATCCCATTGATCTGGAAAGACTCTGAGTCAGGATCCGAATAGTCTACTAGCATCTGCAACAGTCTTGGTTTGGCTCTTAAGCCACCAAGACACCAAAAATTGTTGAGCTCGCATGCATGAAGAGCCTGTTGTGCCATTAGATCACCACATACTACTTCTTCTACATCCTCTTGCTCACATTCTCTCCATTCTAGAACCATCCTGCACATTCAAATCAAGTTTGGGTCATTAGAAGTCTTTAAAAAACTTGACTGCAGCCTCATACGCAATTGTTTTCTAAACAACCATGTATGTACTCTAATTTGAGGGATTTTTCCGCGTATATCCATCCCTATACGAAGAAAAATTCTTGATTTCTGTGTGGGCCGAGGCGCACACTTTAGGATGGCCTAGAAATCAAAATTGACCATGGAAAATTGAAAATTCTACATGAAAATGAAAGGGCATGGGATGGGAAATTACTTGGAAAAAATGGTGTCGGATTCCGTCGGCTGGATCTGTCGAAATTCGCATTTGAAGTTCTGAGCTCAATTGGGAAAAAATTTCAAATGTTATGCAATGTTTTGAATTTTTTACTATTTATAAAAAATTTGCAAATTTTTGAAAATTTTAACCCCCTTTTCTATAGTTCCGGACCATTTCTAATCCTTTTGGACAGTTTTTGACTAATATATGATGTAGGAGACCGTTTTGACCATTGTTTTGAGCTATTCATGCCAATTTCAGGTATCATTTCTAAATTGGCATATAGGTTAGGTTTCACCACTGTTTGCATTTTTCATGAGCTTATCACTATTTCATCATAACCATAGGTACAAACCCATTCTATCTTGTCACGGAACCTTCTTGTTGTTTTAGAAGTGGCATGATTTGAATGGTAGAGCTTGACCTTACATAGGTACCTTAGTTAGTGCATTATTTGCATTTGGTGCCCATGCTGATAGTTTTGTCCTTTGGGGTGTGGGAGTCCGTTGTATAGTATTGCCATGACATTTCACAAGCGCCTCATATTCCTCTTGATCTTTTGCTGGCTTGTTTTCCCCAGACTCCCTTATGTCAAGTTGTAATTGCATTATCATGAGATTTTCCTACCTCATTTGAGCCTTATGTCAGCTTCCCTAACTTTGAGTATTGGCCATATAGCCTGAGCTTGTCTCATGTCTAGCCACGTAGAGCCATTTTGTATATCCTTTGCAGCTTGATTCCATATTCTTACCGGGAGGGTACTTTCCCTTGAGTGTCACTATCCTACACATGTATCCTTACATTGACCATAGGAATGTTTTGCTACTTGGAACTAGTTTGTTTTCCCATTTGACACTCATCTCCTCCTAGTCTGTAACTTTAACGTGATTCTATTCCTTTTCAAGATTTTCAAATATTTGAAAAATTCTAAAAAAATTAAAAAACCAAAAAGCCGAACAAGGAAATATGTTATCTTTAGCAGTAGTTGAGTCGTGTTTCCTTCGAACAGAGCACTAGGTATCACATTTGTTTGTTGGGTTAATAGTTAGACTTTATGAGCTATACTCATTTATCTGATTTTATATCCACCGACTAGTTAAGCTTCCAGTCCCTATGGAGCTTTTGTTGATGCCTCCTGTGTTGCAGAGATGTCCTAGTTTTGTGTATCGAGTCTATGCTTCATACATTCAATCACTATTTGCCTTTATTCTCTTGTTCGAAGGAAGTTTAAACATGAGTCGACCATTGCCACTATAGTTATTTCTTCATGCACCTTATGAACGAGTCCTTCCACATTATACATCATTGCTAAGTACCTCGTGTTGGATGAGGGGGGATGCATTAATGCCCTCCTTCCAGCAGATTTCATACCATCGACTTCAGATCATTTATTTTGGGATAGGAATCTAGAGTCATTTTTGAGTGCCTTGAGACTTGTAGTCATCAGTGGCAGGTTATCTCACCATTGATAGTTTTCTGGGAATACATCAGTGTCCCTTGATTGATGGATTCTCTCAAGTGTTCGACCTCAACACATTTATTCACAGTTGTTAGTTTGCACTCTAGTACCTTGATTCCCATTTTCATTATCGGTGGGTGATCTCGCGTCTATTAACAGTATACATCAATGACTGATAATCAGATGATAGACTACTATGTTTGACCTCGACACCTCTATTCACATAGTAGGACATGTACTCATAGCGATTTGTGTAGAAGACCTTCCATATTGGTGGCATCTCTTGTATTCTACCTCCTTGATCGTGCCAGTGTTCATGAGATTTCAGCTCTCATGACTTGATTCCAATGTATGTCAGACATTTCCAGCCATTTTGGAGATCTTGATCCATTATATATCTTCAGTCTTCATGGATATCATGATCCTTTATATATCTTCATCTTGTACATTGTGAGATTCATTATATTGTATGTGGCGAAGACCACATATGTTATATTGTATCATGCCTATTCATGGCCATTGTACTCTTATGTATCCGGGACTACTATATGTATTTGCAGTTATGTACAGAGTTGTATCATTGTATAGTGTTGATTGGATGGCTGGTTCTTCCAACAGTTTCTTCATCACTTCACTTATGGGATGGAGTTATAATGTATTTCATCCATTGTATGACCCCTCTGACCTCAAACATTAGGGGACATCTGGTATAGCTGATTTTACCACACATGGTGAATCACATTTTTATGGCCTTGTTTGTCCCTTTGCAGACCCCTTAGACCCCATGTACCATTTTTGTTCCTTTGATGTTTCCAAGATCATCCTTAAAACATGTAAAAATTTCCATACGTGACTTTTAAACACTTTCTCACATATATATGTGGGTTTGACCCCTAAAACCGTGTACATCAGGATGTGTGCAGAAGGCCAAATTCTTTTGGAGTTTTCCTTGATGTGAAACCAACTCACTTGTCTCCTAGCCTTCCCTATTCCTTGAGATCGCTCGGATTCAACCTTTCATTACCCCATTGAAGAGATATATAAGGAACCCTTTGGATATATTGAAGGCATGAGGAATTGAGAGCAAGAGAACTATAGTCCATTGTTGATAGAACTTGTGCTTGAGTCTGCATCCCTTTGTCCCTTGGAGCACTTTTCTATTCTTCCCAATCTTTCCCTTTTCTTGTGAGCTTGCTATCTAGAGATGGAGGATTGAAGTGGTTGAGGTCCAAGTGGGGGACTCAATTTCTCCAATTCACAGACATGCCGACAGAGGTTGTATTAATTGTAATCTTTGATTTAGTTTTAGATATTTGGTTTCTCTTGCATATAGGAAAGGATTGATTTCTGGACTCAAGATGTCTCATGTGGTACCCCAAGCCATAGGAATTTATTTCTGTAACAGTCGGACCTAAAAATAATTATTAAAATAGGTTAATATTTCTATCATAACCATCATAAATCTAATATATCTTTATTATGTCCATTAGATCGCATTTAATGCCTACAACTTACAAAAAGGCCCATTAAATGGGCATTGGAAGACTTTCTCATAAAAGTTTAGCATGATGTATTTCTTGGACAAAAATATTACTGTAAAAAATATATCATAACATTAATATGGATCTAAGAATATTAGCAGATAATTGAGGATCTAATTTCCCTCAATGGTGACCAATATTGAAAAATGGAGGCTTGGAACTAACACCCGACACCGATCTGAGAGCATAAGTGAAATTTCCTTTAATATAGCTCGTATTCCATGGATGGATGGATGCTATCATAGCTCTAAATTGGTATTCAATAGATTCTCCTTGGATATTTGTGACATGCAATGAATAACGACAGGGAAGATAAGAGAATGGAGACCTGGGGTGCATCACCAAAGGTGAGTAAAACACAGAACTCAGACAAGACTTAGCTTCACTCAACATGAAAACATTAATGATCAAAAACTGTGAAATGGAGTTGGAAGCATCCTTAAATAAACTTTAGGTGACTTTTTGAGTAATTCATCCACCCATTGAGAAAGTTACCTACTTTCAAACCCTAATCCTAATCCATGAGCACCCTCCTTGAGTAAAATAACAAGTATAACCTTAATATGTTGTTTTCCTACTTGCATCACTCAACCCAAAGTGGAAATTCTCCCTCGAGAAAAAATTTCCTTATTTATGATGGATGATGTTTCCTTGATTGCATCCTTTCACCAAAATGGAAACTGCACTCCCCTTTGACCAATTTTTTCTTCTTTTGCACAACTTCTTTTCCTGCACTTTCTACTTTTGAAACTGCCTGCTTCTAATAGTTTCCAACTTTTTCTAATATATTTCTTTTTCTAGTCGTTTGGACAGTTTCTATTTTTCATCCTAGAAAAGTTGTCTTTCCTACTATTCCCTCATGACATGGAAACTCATTCCCACATGTCATTATTTTTCATATTTCTTAAATAATTACATAAAGATAATCGTTATTGGAAATTATCCTAGTGCATGCCTCCATAGTCTTAAATAACCAAAAATTCCCTAGAAATACTTAATTAGTTCAATTTTTAACCCCTCAGAACTTGAAATAAACAGTTTTAATGGCCTTCTAGGAAGGGACAGTATGTTCCTTCTTTCCCAACTCTTCTTTTCCACAAGAAGAAGCAATCTAGGGTGCTGAAAAACTTGTTCACCAAAAGAAGTCTCCCTCTACGTAGGAGAACTAGAACATGATACTACATAAATGAACTCATGTGAAGAAAGGTTGACTTACTCCATCAAGCCAACATGTAAATAGATTCTCCAAAGACAAGCAATTCCAGGGCCCAATTATTGCATTGCATCCCCATCAGTTAAAATTCCATCCAACACAGTTACTCATACAAAATTATGCATGGATCCCATTTCCTCAACTGTAAGTATCCATGTAGTAGTTTCAATGGCGGAAACTTTGTTAGTGGATAAATCTACTCAAGTAAAATCAAGCCATATATCCCTAGTCCAAGTGGATCTAGAACAAATCAAGTACATAATACAAACTACTTTCCTAGATCAATAGAGATGCAGGTTAAATATGTAGATCACTTATCCAAGGCCTACAAATCCTCTTCCTTTTTGTTGACCCAAGCTCCAAAACTTTCAGATCCTCAACTAAAAAAACCTATAGAGAAAGTGGAAACAAGAAAACATTACAAGCATATCTAGATATGAATTGATCTAATCTAGCAGTTAAGGAAGAAATATCTAAACATCATCAACATAATAACATTTATGAAAGATATTTTTATTCTTGTAATTAAGGAGATAAATAAAATTACATAGGGAATGAATGTCACAACCTAGACTTAATGATGCAACCTTCCATCCAAAAATCAAGTCCAATCATCCAAAGGATGAGATTTTTCCTCCCAAAGGATGATAGGGATCACCTAGAAATTCCACCACCATAAGAGTGCCATATTCCTTCCTCCATTCACAAGAGGGGGTTCAATTTATAAGGCTAAAGGGATAGATGGGGTTGAATATTAATAGGATATATCTATGTGATCATCCCAATAGGTTAGGGAACCAAATGACACATCACCTAGAATCTAGATAAGATCCTCCATCTCATTCACCTTTGAGAAGGACCTCGAAGCTTCGATTTTTTCCCTCTAAACACCCCTCCTACACCTTACAGTAGGAGGTAGAGTGGTAGAGAGGGGATAGTGCACCTTTCATGAAGGGAAAGAGTTATAATGGCGCACCTTATCAATGGAGAAATATTTCTCGTAAAGGGATGGGGCACCCTTCCTTAAAAGAAAGAGATCCATCCTACTTAGAGAGGATAAAGGGGGTAGGAACAACTTCAGAATAAATCCAATTTAGCTTAGGGAACGTTACGGATTATGCACAAGGTTAACACATGGCTCGAGATGATGAGATTTAGGTGTAACGTAATTTCCCCCAAAGCATTAAGTTAGAGATATGCGATAGGTGAATGCTTTGTAAAGTGAATAAATTGAAGGAAAAGGTGTTGGATGGAAAGTGTTGCAGTACAATTGACTCAAATCTCACATAAGTATTAACATGCATGCCAACCAATACAATGCATATCGATGGTAGTAGAGTCTCACTAAACACAAGCATTGCTACTAGACACAAGTGTAGATACATAATGAGATGATAACACATCCACGACCAATACAAAATGGATCCATGTAATATGAATCAAATAAAATTCATCGCAACAAAGGAGAAATATCAGATAACCCAGGGTATTCAAGCCAAACCAGTAACGATGGGAATCTAACCATGTAATTACAATGTCTTGATGTTGAAAATGGTATAAACCACTTGATTACCACTCATTAATGTATAGTTTTAACATGTGCAAGGAAAATCACCAATGATGAAAATCATTCCAAAGATATCATAGTACATACCATCGAGTGTGAATAAAGGAATTGGAGTCGAACACTCGATGTGATTTTTCAATCAAGAGTCAATGATGTAAATTCATGTTTAAAGTGAGGTAACCTGCCATTGAGGCATGCAGACACAAGGTACCTGTATTGGTTTCTAATTATAATCCCTATATGATGTGCTAAAGTTGACATGAATAGAATAATGGAACAAGGGGTAGGGTGAATCCCCCATCATCAACATGAAATAGGATCATATATATTTTAGATAAAATTAGACAGGAAAGTGATGCATCAGACTGACTCAGAGATGACCAACAGGATAGAAGGTAAAATGACTGGAGACAATGAATAGATGACCAAATATCTCTTGAACATGGGCATGGCATGACTTGGTAGTACTGAATTTGATGAGACTGATACCAACCCCCTATTATAATTGATGGTGAGAGTATTACTGGACAACTCAAATGAGAAAGAAGACTCAAGGAATCAACAATACTTGAAGTGGGCATGGGTCAAGCTATCGTCCAAATTTTCTCAATGAACTTTTGGTAGTAACTGGATAATCTTAAAAGGGATCTAATGTCAGTGACACTAGTAGGGGTAGGACAATCCACTATGGATTTAATCTTTTCTACGTCCATGACTATCCCCTTATCAAAAATGATGTGACCAAGGTACTATATCTGTTGTTTATGAAAATCACATTTACTAAACTTGGCGTAGATATGATGTTCTCATAACACCTGTAGTACTATGTGAAGATGATCCTCGTGTTCCTCTTTACTCTTAGACTAATAGGATGTCTTCTATAAATACCAATATAAATTTAATGCGGTACTTATTGAAGATATTATTCATCATACACATAAATTCATGGGGGTATTAGTCAACCTAAATGGAACTACTACAAACTCGTAGTGGTCATATATCGTATGAAAGGTAGTTTTATGAATATCCTCATCATAGATCTGTACCTGATGGTATCCTAACCATATGTCAATCTTCAAAAATATCTTTCTTCCTCCTACTTGATCAAACAATTCATCAATCCTAGGGAGTGGGTATCGGTTCTTTATGGTCATTTTGTTAATTTGGTGGTAATCAACGCACATCCGCATTGTACCATCCTTATTCTTTATGAAAATTATCGGTGCTCCCCAAGGGTACACACAAAGTTGGATATCTCCATTCTTAATCAACACCTGCAACTATAGCTTGAGTTCCACCAATTGTGGTGCACTCATGGGGTAAGGGGATTTTGAAGTTGGAACTGACTCTAGTGCCGGTTCTATGGAAAAATCTAAGTCTCATTTCAATGGTAATCCTAGTATCTCCTCAGGAAAGACATATGTAAATTATATGAGAACTAGAAATTCATCGATGTGTTGTTCTCTTTCAGCTTATATGTCCTAGATGTTCACTGCAAACAGTTTACAGCCTTTCCTAATGCACTTCTTTGCTTGTAAGGAATATATTTTCCTTACGAGAACCTTCTTAGGTATGCCTTGAATATTTACCCGATGCCATTGGCTATGTGTACACAAGGTTGACTTCTCTAAACAATCGAACATGACATGGTTCTGTTCCAACCATTCCAGGATGATACGTATATTGTACGATCTTAAGCGTAGAATGTAACATTCCCAACCCTTCGACCAATGAAAAGGATGCTACTATACATCAACTCATTCAAGGATCTAGCCCCAGGAACATGAACATACATAATTATGTTGCTACAGCATGATACTTAAAACATAAAACATATTACGAATCATAATCATTCATATACACAACGGAAGAAAAACATTTCAATCAGCATTCATGCATATATGGATCGACATTTAACATCTCTAACATCATTCATCAATGGTAATTATAACTATAGATACAAGTTAGGCAAGAATACTTATCTTATAAAGAGCTTGTTCTGCAACCAGCTACGTCACCGTAACGTTCCACCCAACCATAGGGTTGCTTGCTCCTTAATCTCTCAGCAACGCTGCCACCCCTGAGCCGAGCATGATTCCCAAGGAATAAGGAACTAACAGGCTTACACATACCCAAGGATATCAAGATCACTATCGTACATAGTTCGGCCAAGCCAACACAGTATGGTTTATCAGGCGAACAATAGATTATCCAAGCCAACAAAGTTGGGTTTATCAGGCCATCTAGGAGCTGGGAAAGGATAATGCTAAGCTGGTGGACCGACACTATAATGAGACTGGATTCTAGAACACCCACACACACCCAACACAAGGAAATCAGTCCTTTCTCTGCAACGTAGTAACTCAGACCCTGATCTCCCTTCTAGTGCTATTCAGGGGTTGTGGAGAAGAAGACTAGCACATCAGCTCTGTCTGTGTGGTTCTCAACCCACCAGGTTTATCAAGCATCTCAGGCCCTCATTCACCACTCCAATGCAGTCCGAGGACAAAACCACTACATGCAAGCAACCAAATAGCTATTCAAGATTTTATAGGGGGGAAAATACAGTTGATTAGAATGTAGGTACCCACAGCAATATTCAACTGACACCACCGTAAAAAGGAAATACACAGCCAAAAAAATCATGGCAATGACAGCCCACATTCAACTCTGAGCCCACATTGCACAAATCTCACTGCAGTCAATGGGAAAACTTGTACAGACCGAGAATGGAATAGGTTTCGACTTCCAAATCTGCATGAAAGACATAATGCAACCCACAGAACTATGGATGCAATTACAATCACAATTTCAACAATGGGAAGAACGAAACATTAAGAAATCTGCCAATGGTGGAAAAAGACACACTCTCTGCATGATCAGAGGAGAGAAACAATCCACCAGCCCTTGAATTTGTGAGGCAGAGGAGAAGTATCTTCTATGTGAATGAGGAAGAAAAACCATTGACTAGCAATCTTGAGTGAGAAGGTGAACCCTCAACAATGGAATGTGGATTCCTTTAACTCCCTCATGTGAAGGAAATGAATAGGCTCACGATCGGGGTAGTGGACATGCCAATAGATGCATCATGGAGAGAGAGTGAGCAGGTGTGGGCGTGGTCTTTTTGGCAACCAATTCTCTATCCCAACTAACCAATATAAAACCAAGGTGGTGGGAGTAAAAGAGAGAGGTGACACATGTCTCTTCCCCATGACTCAAATTTCAACATTCCACCCTTCCTTATCCTTTGAAATCATGCCCCTTATTAATTTAGTTTCCGCGAACATAGCTAGTTGGGTTATTTAATTAAAATGCATGTTTACATGATGCCACAATTAAATATATGTCATATGTCCTGATATCCATCGGTGACCATTCTCAAGAAAGAAACACAACATAACCAAATCAATGGTGTGGCCTTGGCCTTTAGCTCCACACCAAGATTATTTACGATATACGTATCATGTATTTCTAATGTAAGCAGGGTTCAAACTGGGGTATTACATTCCCCTCCCCCTTCAATAGCACTATCCTCAGTGCTTTACAAAATTGAACAAAATGCTACACTGGTACTGCCTCAGTGTTCCGCAAAATTGAACAAAAATGGATGTGCCAATCGCATGGCATCCTCCAGCTCCCACGTAGCTTCTTCAGGTCTGTAATGCTCCCATTGCACCTTTTCCTGACCTATGTCTTGGTTCTGAACCGTTGTGACCTTCTTGTCAAGGATGCGCATTGGATCGATTTGGAGCTCTCCCTCGGGTTCCACTTGAATCACATCCCAATTTATCACATGGTTAGGATCATGTATATATTTCTTAAGAAAAGAAACATGAAAAAAATTATGAGCTCTAGTAATAGAAGGAAATACAATTCTATATGCAACAATCCCTATTCTTTCAAGCACTTCAAACTTCCCACAATATCTAGGTGACATCTTGGCACAACTTCAAAGCTTCAAGGAACTGTTATTTGTTTTCACTCTGAGGTAAACATGATCCCCAACACTAAACTCTCTATTCATCCTATGCTTATCTGCATAGATTTTCTATCTGTCCTGTGCTGCTTTCAGATTATGCCTGATCTTTACAACCTCTTGCTCCATTTCCTTGAGAAATTTTGGTCCAAGCACAACTATGTTCACCCAGTTGTCCCAAGTCACTGGTGTCCTACACCTTCTAGCATACAAAGCTTCATATGGACTCATCCCCAAGGATGCCTACTCTCCATTGTTGTAAGTGAACTCTACCAAGTGTAAGTAATCTTCCCACTTGGTTGGTTTGTCCATCACATACATGTGAATCATATATTCAAGCACCTAATTAATTCTTTCTATCTTCCCATCTATTTGAGGATGGTATGCAGTGCTGAAGTTTAACTTTGTACCCAAATCTGCAAAAAACCCCTCCCAAAAATTGGAAGTGAACCTGACATCTTTGTCAGAAACTATCTCCTTCGACAACCGATGCAATTTGAAAATCTCATTCATGAAAATATTTGCAATGTCATCAGTCTTATGCGTAGACTTCACTGGTATAAAATGCTATGCCTTTGTCAACTTGTCTACCACAACCATGATGGAATCATGTTGTCTCCAAGTAATCGACAATCCTATAATAAAATCCATGGCAATAACTTCCCATTTCCATTCCGGAACTAGAAAAGGTTGCAATAAACTTGCTGGATGTTGATGCTCAACCTTTACCTATTGTCATTTCAAGCACATTGAAATGTATTCAGCCATGTCTTTTTTCATACCTGGCCAAAAGTACTGCTTTCTAGCTGTAGCAATTGTCTTCTGATATCCTGAGTGACCAGAATATGGAACTTGATGGATTTCATCCATAACAACTCTCCTCAAATATGCTAGATTCGAAATATAAACTCTCCCCTTAAAAGTGAGAAGTCCATCTTCTTCCAATTTATATCCCTCATACTTCTTCTCAAGACTGTTCTGCTGCAATTTGTCTTTTATTTGTTCATACAATTCATCTCTGGCAACATGATTAACAATCTGCTACCTCAATTCTAATTGGCAAATACTAAGAGATGCCACATGCATTTCCTGTACCTTCCTGCTGAGTGCATCAGCTACCTTGTTCTCTTTTTCTTTTATGTGCTTGATTTCAAAATGAAACTCACATAGAAATTCCAACCATCTCGCTTTCCTAGCATTTAGAGTAGGTTGATCAAACAAGTACTTTAGTCCACAGTGATCTGTTGTGAGTTCAAATCTTCTACCCATCAAGTAATGTCTCCACATCTTGAGAGCATGTACTATGGCCGCAAGATCTAGATCATGAGTAGCATAGTTCTTCTCATGCTCCTTCAAATTTCTCGACTCATAACATATCACGTGGTTGTCTTGCATAAGGACTGCAATCCCTTGTCCACATGCATCGGTACATACCACAAAATATTTCTCTGGGTCTACAACCTTCAATATTGGTGCACTGGTGAGAATATTATTCATCTGCTGGAAGCTTTCTTCACACTTCGAAGTCCGTTCGAACTTCATCCCCTTCTTTTTCAAAGAAGTGATGGCATGTGCAACCTTGGAAAATCCTTTGATGAATATCATGTAGTATCTTGCAAGTCCCATAAAATATCTTACATCCATCACATTTCTTGGAGTAGGCCAATTCATAATGGCTTCAATCTTTTCAGGGTCTAGCGATATACCCTCTTTTGAGATAACGTGACAAGTACTAAATTCTATCCCTGTAGAAGTCACATTTACTGAACTTTGCATACATCTGATGTTCCCTGAGCACTTGCAATGTCAGTTTCAAATGCTCTTCATGCTCTTCCTCATTCTTAGAATAAACAATAATTTCATCAAGGAAAACAAGAACAAACTTGTCCAAATACATACCGAAGACACTGTTCATAAGGCACATAAATGTGGCTGGTGCATTTGTGAGACCAAATGGTACCACTACGAACTCATAATGTCCATACCTTGCCTTGAAGGCTATATTCATCCTTGATTCTCACCTGATGGTAACCAGACCTCAATTCAATCTTGGAAAATACCTTTGCTCCTCTCATTTGATCAAAGAGGTCATCAATCCTGGGCAAAGGACATTTATTCTTCACAGTAACCTTGTTCAACTATCTCTAATCAATAGATAACCTGAGTGTACCATGTTTGTTGTTTACAAATAGAACCGGTGCTCCCCAAGGAGACACACTCAGTTAGATATACCTCTTTTCCAACAACTCTTGTAGTTGCATCTTCAACTCTGGCATCTCTGGTGTACTCATTTTGTAGGGTGTCTTGGACACTCATGCTGCTCCTAGCACAAGTTCAATGGTGAAATCAATGTCCCTCTATGGAGAAGGCCCTAGAATCTGATCAAGAAACACATCCTTGAATTCTTGTAACACCTGATAGTCCTCCAACCTAAGAGTTTCATCTCATGTTGGTTCCAGAATATGAGCTGCATACAACTGGAAGACTTTCCTATAGAACTTCTTCAATTACATTTCTAAAACCTATCTTACTGAAATTACTTTTGAAATAACTTTCACAACTACCGGGTTTCCTTCTTCATCCATGCATTCAAAAGTCTTGTTATAACAGTCAAGCTTCACTCGGTGGGCTTCCAACCAATCCATTCCAATGAGAACATCATAGGAACCAAGTGGTAGAACATTCAGATCTACACAAGTGTTCAATCCATTCATGACCAATGGGCATTTCTCTGCCATGTCATTGAATTTATTCTTAGTTCCAGAGGCTAGCTTAACTAACCAAGATTTTATATGCTTTACCTTCTTAAAAGAACAACTCCCCACTACCCTAGGAGTGATATAACTGTGAGTAGAACCAGGGTCAATCAAAATAGAAACAAATTGTTCAACAATATTACTTGCAACTTCAACCACAGTTGATTGATGATCTTTCTAGTGGTCCTCCAGTGTTACATAAATTCTAGGGACTTCTCTAGCTACCTGACCCACTGTTTCTGCTCCCTGAATGTTGTAAGCTAGTCTTGCACTTTCATTCTCAAGTGGACAATATCTACGCAAGTGAGGTCCTTCACATTTCCAACATTTGAGTGGACCTTTATTTGGATTTGGTTCTTTAGGCTTTCCACCTGTCACTCTAACGAGATTATTCGTAGCTTGGGATGGTTGCTTCTGCTAATTCCTGAATCTCGAAGGTTTGAAACCTTTCTTTCTTTGGTCAAACTTTTCATTCTTATTGTCCTTCCATGCCTTATGGTAATCAGGTTTACCTTTTCTCTATTCATAGAAATATTTAGCCTTTCTTATTACTTCTTCAAGAGTTCTCGGCTCATAGAACTCAATTCTATCTTTGTAGACTTGAGGCAATCCACTTAGAAACTACTGGATTTTTACTTTTTCATCTTTGATGTACTGGACATACCTCAACAATTCCAAGAATTTGTTTGCATATTCCTCCATGATTTGGTGTCCCAATCTTATCTCATGGAACTCCTTAATACTGTCATCATAATACTTGTCAGAAAGGTATTTCTTCTTGAAATACTTCTTGAACTGTTTCCACTTCAGTTTCCTTTCAATGATCTTCTTTACCTGCTTCAAGTGTTCCCACCAAATGCATGCCCTTCCATTCAGATTGAATATCGCAACTCATGCCTTCATGTTTCCTAAATAATCTTGCACCTGAAAGTACTTCTTGATCCCAAGAAGCCAAGCTTCAGCTTCTTGTCTCATCTTTATCTCACCATCAAATGTAGGAGGTTTAGCTTTCCTAAATTCATCTTGAGAGCGATCCCTAAGGTGCCTTCTTCTTTTCCTTTTACGAGAAGATGAACTTGTATCTCCACTGGATTCTTTAGAGTCAGATAATCCACTGGAAGTCCTTCTTCTTCTCCTAGTGATTCTCTTACTGCCTTTTGGTCTTGATGTATCTCATCCAGAATCTATCTTTTTCTATAAATCTGTCAAACTTTGCAATATGGAAGCACTCAATTGATGCTTCTCTTCCTAGGCTTTAACCAAGCTTCTCATGGTGGCTACAACCTCGGAAGATGTCCTCTAGAATCTCCTTCCATTAGAATCTATGTCCTCATTTCCATTACGGACATTTTCTCCCATGGAATCTTCTGCTTGCTCATAAGAATACCGAGCATCATACCCATCATGGGTTCTCATAACTAGACCACCTCTTGCTTTACCACACTGTTCTTTCTGGAGTACTGCTCTTGGAAGTTATCTAAAGTTTTGCAAATGTGTTAGTAGCAAACTGTTAGATGCATAACATTAATATAAATAAAAACTACTTACCTTTTCTTCTGGAAATATAAACAACAATTATGCTAAAACATAGAATTTCCCTTATTTCTTTTCAGCCCTATGATCATTGATAATCTATTGAAAACCTGCTGGAATATAGTTGAAAACTACATAAAAAATCATTGAGAATTTCTTTTGAAAAAAATAAATTCCTAAGGCCCCAAATCGGACCTCATCCTAGCTATTCTTTCAATTCTATGGTGGTCAAAAAAACTACTCTTCCGATTTGCATTAGTGAGCAAGTTGACTGTGCATCAGGCATGTAGTCCTTTGAGCATCCACAATGGCAGAAAATGATCTTCCTACCATTTTCGTGGGTGAACTGGCTGAGCTTCCAATCGGCGATCCAACCATTAAGAAATTTCCAATGCTTTGTCAACTCCTCCAAGTTTTTCCTCCAATCCCACATCTTCATCGGTGATTCGTTGGTATATTCCCTTGCTCTACATCTAATATGCATCTAACTTTTCAAACTGAATCGGTGATGGAAACTAGCTTATGCATTGCATCGGCGATCGGTTGTCTTGTACATTGGGTGGCTAGTCGTCTTAGCTTCTGCAATGGCGTCCAATAACATCCGATGTCTTTGACGGCCACAAGCCTATCGGTTGTCGGAAGGACAAACCTTGCACATTGGAAATCCAAGTCACTACACTTCTTGTCATTGCGACAATCCAAATGGAAACTTACCACCTTTGTGTGTCGCTGATCGACTATGATATTGCATCGAACGGTTAGTCTCCTAGGAAGCCACACCGACGGGAAGCGATTTATCTATGGGTTCCACGGACATTATCGTCTGTCATACCTACTAACCATCAGGGAGACAACGTCTTAGACTGTCGCAATGGAAGCTCTCAAACCTTTACCGTTCTTGAATAACTTTCCAACATCCTTACATTTAAACAAAATTTTCAAATTTTCTTCTCATCGGTTGTCGAAAGCACTAATCACTGCAGCATCAGAGGGATAGATGACTAAGCAGCTGCAACGACAGGTTACCTTCATTGAACTTTTTCCAATCGGTGATCTGATCCACTAACATTTCCTGATGGCTGATGATCTCATGTATTAGAGAAAACTTTGAATTTTCTTCTTGCCTTGTCTTCTGCGGCATCGGTTCTTCCATCTTTTGTTCATCGGCGATGTCAATGAGTATTCTCCTCTGATCACTGATAATCTCGTTCCCTTTCGGAAATTTTGCACGATTGATGGTCGAAGGATCTATCTATTGGACGCATAGTGGTCTAGCCATCCGCAACGATGGGCGCTTGATCAACTATTTTCTGTCGACGTCCATCAGTGGTCTCATCAACTAACTTCTGTCGATGATTTCAACACTTTAACAAAATTTTGAAACTTTCTTCTTTTGTTGGTGAAAACTTTCTCTATCTTTTCCTGAATTTGCCGGCTCCATAATCCACTAACACCTTGGCATCGGTGAGTGGAATACTAAAGCATCGACATGTTAGTTTAATCAGTAGCCGCAATGGCATGCCATCATCTTCGATCCTTTCCTGATAGGCAGTCCAATCTGCTAATGCTTTCCGATCAACGAACTGATTTTGACTGACATCAACAATTGGAGCTTCTCCTTATCGAAAGACTAGTGCTCTATTTTCCCACAACAGTGAATTCACAAAACTCTATCTTCTTCTAATGGCTGATGATTTTGGGCCTTAGAAAAATTTTTAAACTTTCTTTATGTCATCGACAATCACAGGCTCTATTCGTTGGAAGGATAGTCTTCTAGATACCCGCAATGATGACGCAGATCATATAATTCCTTCCACTATTCATCGGTGATTCATACTACTAACATGATCTGATGGCAAACAAAGTCAACACTTAGAAAATTTTTCAAAAATTCTATCCCATCGGAAGTCGAAGGCTCTACCTATTAGAGGCGCAGTGGTCTATTCATCCATAGCGACAATGATCAATCGGATAAGCATCAGTGATCCATCTGTCTAAGTGTCCCAATGTGTCAATGGCCAAAAACTTAAATTTTTTCTAAAATTTTTCCTACGCAGTCTTCTACCGCGTCGGCCGTCGGATGAACTATCCATCAGGTGGCCTTCCCACTAATTGATTTGATGGGCCGATAGTTCTAGAACTTAGAAAATTTTCAAGTTGAGGTTTTTCTATCATAATTTTCTGATTTCTACTAGGAAGAAGGCAACCTACTTTTGCTATCTGATCTGTCATGGCCCATTCAGGCCCATGCTGCAACCAGAGCTCTGATGCCACATTATAACATCCTCGAACCTCCGACTGGTGAAGAGGATGCTACTATACATCAAATCATCCGGGGATCTAGCCCCATGAATATGAACATACATAATTATGCTGCAGAAGCATGATACTTAAAACGTAAAACATATTACGAATCATAATCATTCATATACACAATGGAATAAAACATTTCAATCAGCATTCATGCATATATGGATAAGCATTTAACATGTCTAACATCATTCATCAATGGTAATTATAATTGCAGATACAAGCTAGGAAAGAATACTTATCTTATAAAGAGCTTGTTCCGCAACCAGCTATGTCACTGCAATGTTCCACCCAACCATAGGCTCATGTGCTCCTTAATCTCTTAGCAACATTGCCACCCCCGAGCCAGGCATGATTCCCAAGGAATAAGGAACTAACATGCTTACACGTAGCCAAGGATATCAACACCACTAGGGTACGCAGTTCAGACAAGCCAACACAGTTGGGTTAATCAGGTGAACAACAAATTAGCTAAGCCAACAAACTTGGGTTTATCAGGCCATCCAAGAGCTAGGAAAGGCTAATGCTAAGTTGGTGCACCAACACCAGAACTATACTGGATTCTAGAACACGCACACACACCCACCACAGGGAAATCAGTCGTTTCTCTACAACGCAGTCCCTCAGACCCCGATCTCCCTTCTACTGCTATTCAGGGATTGTGGAGAAGAAGAATAGCACAACGGCTCTATCTGTGTGGTTGTCATTCCACCAGGTTTATTAAGCATCTGAAGCCCTCATTCACCACTCCAATGCAAGAAGCCAAACAGCTATTCAAGCTTTTATAGGGGGGGAAATACATTTGACCAAAATGTAGGTACTCATAACAATCTTCAACCGATACCACTACAAAAAGGAAAGAAACAGCCAAAGAAATCACGGCAATGACAGCCCACGATCAAATCTGAGCACACAACGCACAAATCTCAATATAGTCACTAGGAAAACTTGTACAGAGCGGGAATGGAACAGGTTCCGACTTCCAACTCTACGTGAGAGACAGAACGCAGCCCACATAACTATGGATGTGATTACAAACACAATTTCAATGATGGGAAGAACATAACATTAAGAAATCTGTGAATGGTGGAAAAAGACATACTCTCTCGGTGATCAGAGGATAGAAACAATTCATCAGCCCTTGAATTTGTGAGGTAGAGGAGAAATATCTTCTACGTGAATGGGGAAGAAAACCCATTGACTAGCGATCCTGAGAGAGAAGGAAAACCCCCAACAATGGAATGCGGGTTCCTTTAACTCCCTTGCATGAAGGAACTGAAGAGGCTGACGATCGGGGTAGTGGACAGGCCTACAAACGCATCATGGAGAGAGAGTGAGCAGATGTGGGCTTGTTATTTTTTCCAACCAATTTGATGTCCCAACTAACCAACAGAAAACCAAGGTGTTGGGAGTAAAAGAGAGAGGTGACACATGGCTCTTCCCCATGACTCAAAGTTCAACATTCCCCCCTTCCTTATCCCTCAGAATCATGCCCATTCTCAAATTAGTTGCCGTGAACATAGATGGTTGGGTTATTTAATTGAAATTCATGTTTACATGATGCCACAATTAAATATATTCCGTATGTCCCAATATCCATTGGTGACCATTCTCAAAATAGAAACACAACATAACCAAATCGATGGTGGGGCCTTGGCCTTTAGCTCCACACCAATATTATTTACAATATATGTATCATGTATTTTTAATGTAAGTGGGGTTAAAACAAGGGTATTACATAGAATGTTCCGATTTATCCTAGTGGGGAAACTATTTAGGTTTACCTCACAATCTCTGCCTATTTCACAAACCTTTCGTTTAGTACCCGTGGCTAATTGCACCAGCCAGGTTTTCTCATGTTTAACTTTGTCTAGTTTACATAAATCAACAATTTTAGGTGATACATAGCTTCAAAAAGCATCGGGGTCAATCAATATTGAAATAGAAGTGTTCGAAAGCTTACCTTCTATTTCAACCATAGTATCTTGATGGTCTGCCTATCGGCCATCCCAAGATTCATAAATCCTTGGTGTTCCAGCTATGTTCTCTACCATTGGTTCTTCCTGTAAATTGTGCATGACTCCATTGGTCTTGTTCTTACAGTCTCGGCATAATGGAACTCTTGGTATTTCCAACATTTCATTTGTAGTGTGGAAACATTGGTATTTCCAACAATTCATTTTCCTTGCAAATTGTTGTCTTCTTTTGCGTTCATGATCTGAACTGTTCTTTGAATCCTACAATGCAAAATTTTAATAACAAGAATTTTTCTGTTAGTTAACAAAATTTCAAAAACATAATTTATTTTCTACAACGAATGTTTGGCATGCCAATTAGGTCTCTTATTGTTGAAAACGGGCTCTCATACCACTTGTAATGTCCCCATAATTCAAAAAAAAAAATCTAGGTTGGATAAATGCTACCTATCATGGACTGTTACAGAGAAAACTTCCTATGGCTTGGGGTACCACAATAGATAGAGTAATTGCAGAAATCAATCATTTCCCATATGCAAGAGAAACCAAACATCTAACACTAAAGGATCTCAAAACATACCTTATTTGGGATGGTTGATGTAGATCCCCATTGAGCTTTCCCACTCTCACTTGTATGAGCAATTTTCTCTCTTAACATTCAGCAAATAAGACAAGCATGCTATATAATCAATAGCATATAAGCAGTTAAAAGCATCCATGGATTCCATACTCATTTAAATACAAATTATTGGATAGGAAAATATATTTCTATTAATATAAATCAGAGATTACAATAGTGACAACCTCTGTCGACATGTCTACGAACCAGAGAAACTGAGTCCTCCACGTGGGCCTCCACCACTTCAATCCTCCATCTATTGATAGCAATCTCACAAGCAAAGGAAATCTTGGGAAGAAAACAAAGTGCTCCAAGGGACAAAGGGATGCTGACTCAAGTATAAGCTCTGGCAACAATGGACTATAGTTTTCTTGCTCTTCAATTCCTCTCCTTTTCAATGTATCCAAATGGTTCCTTATATAGTGCTTCAATGGGGTAATGGAAGGTCAAATTCGAGCGATATCAATACATATGGAATGCCAAGAGACAAGTGACTCAGATCCACATCAAGGAAAACTCAAAAACTATTTTTCCTTTTACACACATCCCAATGTACATAGGTTTGAGGGTCATATCCATGTATATACATGAGAATAGGTTTAAAATTCATGTATAGCAAATAATGCATGTTTTTAGGGATGAGCTTGGAAACATCAAAGGTACAAAAATGGTCCATGGGGTCCAAAGAGTCTACAGAGGGACAGGGAAGGCCATAAAGGTGTGATCCACCATGTGTGGTAAAATCAGGTGTAACATGGACATTATTTTATCTTTTACGAAATATGTCTATCACCGTTTACTAGATCTAAGTGTTGTATATTTTCATTCCATATTTATGTATTTTCCTATGTACTATTGATATGGCTATGTGTTATGGTTAATTTTCCTGGATTTGTTATATTATTACTCTATTGGTGTTTACCATTAACATACATTTGCATATATTGGTTCAATTATGTCTTACTTCCTATTTATCTGTTTGGTACTTCATTTATAGTTTTATTTATTTAAAATTTATGAATTTCCTTTAACTGTCAAGGGGTGGAGTGGAGGGGTTTTATCCCTTGAAGGACAACTTGGAGAGGTAAAAAGGTTCCTCCTACTTTTACGAGGTTTAATTAGTTGATTGCGAACTAATGCAAACTTCCACTTTTTGTGTAGGTTACTTAGTTGACGGAATCTATCTACGATAGTGAAATGTAACATCCAACGACATGATAACTATGCTACACTATCCTATGCATACCGAAGATAAGAGGACTAAAGCATTGGCTTAACTGTACCTACTTTCTATGTTTACATTGAGTTTGGAGTTTATGACCTAAATATATATGGTTGTCATTATTATTATGTTTTGAGGTTATGATACTTTTATCCACTTGATTTTTAGTTTATAACATGTAATTTTTTTAAGGTGTAAATCCTAGTGTTTAAGGCTTAATTCATATATCATGGAAAACATTGTGATAAGTCTTTGGAAATACTATGACTTATGTATAAACCTTTTATTGCATATTTCATATGCCATAAAACTATGGATTAACGATGGAAATGAGGGTTTAGTGCTAATGTGAATTTCTTATGGGTTTGACTAAGGAGATGTGGGTAAGAATTTCATTGATAGTGGAAACCAAGGTTCCTCATTTATGGATCCTTGGAAAGAGTGGGAAATGAGCCTCAAAGGTTGGCTTGTTCATTTGTGTGATTTGATTGGATATTGTGGTGGTATTTGTGGTTTTGTAACTCATGAGTTTATGCTGCGTGGAGTGACAACTTCCTCTATGTCGATAGGTATGTTCTCAACCTAGTTTTGTAGTGTTGTTTTGTTTGTTTGCTTCAGTTGAGGTTTCAACATACTTCTCATGGCTCTGCATGTTCGATTTTGTAGGTGACAGGGGTGGCTTTGACTCATGGGTTTTCGGTGGCTCTCTCAACTATCTACACAACCCTTTAATGGGTAAAAACTGTGAAAAATCATAGACCTTTACATCTTCATGTATGTGTGATAGAGTGTTGCACTTTGGTTTGGGAGGGTTTATCTTTGTGTAGTTTTGGTTAATAGAATTCTATAGTTGGTTTGGGGTGTTTTTATGGGGTTGGGAATCTGAGACATGCGACTATATTTAACTTGTTCCTTGAAGTTGCAAGTGTAAATATGTTAGGTGATTCGTGTATGTCCAAACGAAGACTTGACTTCTATAAATAAATTTTGGTTTGTATTTCAATCATATGGTTGGATGTTTTAATGGAATGGTGTTGTGTTTGGACTTACATGATGCGAAATCTTTGCCGTTATAGTGTCATTGCTTGCAATGGAACTATATAACTCCTTCCTGTGTTAATTTATTGTTTATGCATTAAGTGTGTGGAATGTATTGTTTGTTATCGTGACTAGGTTTTCTTATTATGACCATTAGCTTGGCATACTATTGCCCATATGGTGTCTATGTTTTATTAAGCATGTGACTATATAATATTTGACAATAGGGTTTTAAATATCATTCTTGACATTATTTTCATTAGGTTTTATTTAATTTTTATTATGGGTGGGGTTTTTAGCTCATGGGCATGAGTCTGGCTCAACCTTTGGGTAAATACACAGCATGCGCATTTTATTGTTATGTTTATTTAAATATGTGATTTTGTAGAGATGTATAAGGTTGGGGTTTATAGTATGATCTTGGAAGCTATGAATCATCCCTTAGAGAATACACAACCATTGAATATAGTGTTTGAATTAATTCTCTGTTTGTTTGGTTCTGCTAGCGTATTTCATATTTGGTGTAAACTGTGGTTTATGTTGAAACTTCCATGGGAATCCTATAATGGGAACCCTTAATAGTGTTAATATGTGATTGTTTTAAAATTGATACCTACATGATTTGATTCATGGGCATGTATTTTGATTTGGTTTCATTTTTAATATTGCAAGCACAGAGGATTTGATCCTAGAATCTCCTAACCTGTGGATTGGCATTTTACACAATGTTACGTTTTTGTTTTGGTAATGATGCCAACAGGATTCAATCCTTGGTTTTTAAATGAATTATGTTGGTTATTAATTTGGTTTATATTAGGTATATATTAGATTCTTGGTTTTGGTTAGAATAGTTGAGATAAGTGTAATGATATTTATGCCTATGACCAGACCTTAATAGGTCTCGATGGCTAGCCTCTGTGTAGAGGTTTTTATATTAGAAAATGTATAAGGTTTTTTTATCGTTATGTTTATTATAGGATTAGTTTTTTAACTATGTTAATTCTATGAACCGTATTTATGATATAGTTTTTTATAATGGATTTGTTAGATGAAGTATTTATAAGTGTGCCAACAATATGAAATCTATCAGCAGTGGAAAATGTAAATTTGGATTTTAGTAGAGATAACGTCATTTGTTTGTATTTAATTAGTTCTTTTGGTTGATAGTTTATTGGCTATTCTTAAAATTATCTAATCCTAGTTTGGAGTTCTTCAACCTAAAGATTTGACCTTTGGTCTATAGGTTTTATAAATTTGTTTATTTGTATGTAAAATATGTTTTAATTTTGTATTTAAGTTTGAACAATAACCACGAATCTAGCTAAATTAAGTAATCTATACTCTGTTAGAAAAATACACCATTAGAAAAGATTGAATCTAAAATATGAATAATGGAACAGTAATGTCGAAATAATAGAGACCATATTTTCCTATAGTTTTGGAAAACCGATAAAAGTTTATGTGACAATATAAAATCAATAGTAAGAATAAAATCTATATTTTCCTAACTAGAGAATCATGGTTAAGAAAAAACAACACTCATGTAGCATAATATTTATTTCAAGAGTTTGTATGAATATGTAAACTAAAATAACCCTAGATGTTCTTTTAAGATTATGTAAAAATAACGTAGCTACAACAGGCAGATAATATTCATATTTTCATTCCAGACTTTAATCCCTTCATTTAATAAGAAAAATGTATGAAGTGTAAGGAATATAAAGAAACCTCATACCTTCAATTTGAAGCCGTTTTAATGGATAGAAATCTTGCATACTCGAACACACAGCATTAACAAGGACACAGATTGTTTTGACCGCTGTTAAATTAACTGACTAACTTGGGAACTACCACATTCCACCCAACCATGACCTGAAATCATTCCTGGTTTCAATTCGGATCCCCCTGAGCTGGTTCCAACATGCAAGTAGTTTAGAGCTCCTAAGGTAAGGCTTCCCTATATGGGATAACAGGTTCTGTACCAGTTGGCTTTTCCTCTTGGGAAAAATTCTCTCGAACAACTCTCTGCAGAATAATAATCAGGTAGTATATATGGAAAATGAAAAGATCCCCAAGCCTCCCTTTGGGATGGGTCTTTATAGATATAATTTAGGAAAAGGGGCAGTTAAATCAAGAATTATTTGTTTTCTTGAAATAACCTTTTTTACTTAATTTAGGTGAATTTAATATTTTTTTAATTAAACTTAGGAACTCTTTGACTAGTTCCTACTTCGACTCTTTTAGGTATTTAATATTTAATTAATATTAGTAATAAATAATAATACATAGATCCTTTCATTATTATCCATAGTTACTAGTATTAATACTTATGTTGACTCTTTTATTCACATTATATATAACTATATAGACATATACCATTATTAACATTTTTAATTTAGGTATCATATGTCATGTCCCAAACTTTGCATTGGGTCACAATGTCCTAATCTCATTTTCCATATTCATGAGAGATTGTCAAATTGATGCTAAGGGTCAAATAATTGACAAGGAGGAAAATTACTAGTTTCCTAGGTTGGGGTGGAAGCTTTGGGATTTGGAATAAGGGGGAAAATAAATGATGTTAAGACATTAGAATGAGGTAAATATTTAATAATGTATATTATTAAATAAATAAAATAGAAAATTGAAGTGGAAATGGATCATGGAGACACATGGAGACTATGGGGCCCACATAAGCTAGAAAATTGGTGCGATGTGGCATCCTCCTCTTGCAGTTTTGAATCCATGGGAATAATAAAGGTTCTTGGATGAGTTATATGGCTAATATACTTGTCCATATTCATCATAGTTCAAATTCTGTATGAAATGTAACTTAGATGGGAAAGGAAGAGTCATTTTGGAGTTATTGAGGCACTTGGATTAGATTCCCTAGCTCTATGAAAGCAATGATGAAGATGCTATGACACAAATAAGATATGAAGGATGAAATATGACATATATAACATGTCATACTGAAATATACCATCTAAGATATCTCTCATGTTATTTTTGGAAGCTCAATGGGATCCTAAAATTTGCGGAAGGTGGAAGGCTAGGAAAGAGGGGACACATGTCAGTTCATGAGCACACACCCTAATTCGACTTGGATTGAGTTTGTGGATGGATTTGGAGCATTAAAAGTATAAATAATTTTATAAAATACAGGAATAAACCAAGAGAATGGCTTGTGATCATTTGAGAAATTGTCATTTGTGAATTGTGATAGCTACTGGATGACTAGTTTTCTTGCCTTAGGCAATTTCAAGGGTGAAAGATTCCCATCCAAGTTGGTGTTTGGAGAGGCCACTCAGGTATTTCATGGAGATTTAATGGAGACTTATTTTCAGGTTTAAGCTATAGGGAATCTTTTGTATTCTTCTATTGCAGTGCTTTCTCTCAACCATTTCCAGTTTTTATGGCATATTCTTGCTCATGGAGGGATTGGGCTTTGGGTGAGCGATTGATCTCTTTCGGGGAGCTTATAATGCTACGTTATTTTATTTTATTATATAAATTACATATATTTCAATTCTTTAATACTCTCAGGTCTAAATCCAAAAATATTTCATGTACAAATGTTAAACAATGAAGAAACAGTGTCATTCCCCCACTATCTTTGCATGCACCATTGTAATGCTAATGATTTCGAATTGGGATAATATTTTCATTGTCCATTACTGATTGTAATAATATAAATATGATATTTTATTAATTCTCATAAATTCACAGGTCGAAATATGAAAGGGTTGTATGGAAAAGTGATTATTAATGAGGAAACAATGACCATTTTCCCACTACATTGATGTATGCTATGATAATGTTGATTATTTCGAATGGGAGAATGTATTCCTGATAAATGTATGATGTGTTTACTGTAATTAATTTTTATTCCAATTTTAATTTTCAGTACTTAAGCATCGGAAGCCATTTTACTCATTTTAATTGCACTGAAAAAAGATTTGGTGCCTTTTCCCCAAGGTCATTGTGATTTGGGAGTTGTTTGGGAGAGAGCCATAAAAGAATGTATAAATGAACCATGATTCATATCACATATTAAAAATCCCCCACACTCATCCCATTACTCTTTTCATAAATTATATTACTTTGGATCATTTGAGAAGCCATTTCCCACAATTACCTAGGGGGAGTTGGAGCCCAATTTGCTAGTAAAGACTCCGACTTTGAAAAAAACATTAAACATGTTTCAAAAAGTAATTGAGGGGTCATGAAAAATCCCTGAATATAATATTTAACTTATAACATCATTCATGTACATTATGATAAAATTTGGTAGCATTCGATTGAATTTGAAGGTCTATACATCTAAACTAATTAAGGTCGAAATTGGGGAAAAAGTGGAAAAATTAGTCAAGTAATAAAATGATGAAATTGGGACATTACAGTGGTATCAGAGCATGATATTGTCACCTTATTTGGTCTGATATTTATGAGGACAATAATTCAGGGACCACCATTATATATTGAAACCCAAAAGTGCTTTTGTTGAAGAGGAAACAATGACTGGGGATGAAATGGGAACCTCATATGACGGTGAGGAGCTTATAAAAATCATTGAACCTATAATTGAAGACATTCCCAAGAATATTATGAAAGGATTTGAATTTTTGGCTATCCAAAGTTGGAAAAATATATTTGTTTTAAGAAAACCAATGAGAAAAATGCACTAGCTTGCTTAAAAAAAAAGGAGGAGACCCGTGAACCACCTAGTTTTGAAATAGGCGAAGCAGAAGAAGTAGTACATGAAGAGGATCAAAATTAAATCCCAAGTGACTCTGAAAAATATGAATAGACATCACATAAGCATGAATAATTTTCTCTTGAAAATACTGAAGATAATTTTGAGACACATTCTACCTTGGAAATGAAACAAAGAGAATCTAATGATGGATGCTTGAACTATAAAGGAGTACCTACTAATGGGTGCTCACACCTCTATGTTGGTGACATAGAGATAAGATTTCAAAAATTTTATGAAATCCAAATTTCTAGTAAACATGAAAATGAAGACCTTGTAGCAGTTGAGGAAGAAACAAGATCAACTTCCCCATCACCACTTGAGCTTCATGAAGTTGGTCCAAGCAAGAAGGAAGAAGATGAGGATGTTCATTTGCAATAGCCTAATTTTGTTGAAGGGTATTTAAATATGAATGAAAATAATATCCAAGAGGCCCTTAGAATACTACATGAAACTAAAGCATTGGTGTCAAATTCTTGTTGGAAAATATCTTCATTGGAGGATCCATCTTTCCTTGAAGACATGGAGAAGATTCAGAGATAAATGTGCAACATTGACGGTACTTTCATGTCTTTGATTTTTGATAGAAACAATTTAGTTGAGATTAATGAATTGTTACATTATTCCTACCTAAAGAATAATGAGGATAATAATAATCTCACAATTCAGAATGAGTAACTTCTTGAAAAGTTACAAGACACTTGTTTTTCCTTGTATCTTAGAGGATGTCAAATGGTAGATTGTTTGCAGGATTCTCATGACATGGTGGATCATGAGAAATGTGGAAATTTGAATGTGCTTGATGTACTTGAATATGAACTTGAAGAGATCCAAACAATTTATGTGGTGGAATATGAACTTGAATTGTCTCTTGATGAATGTTATGCATTTTTTTAAAGAAGATCATGATTCCTCTACATTGGAACCAATATATGACAAAGGTTTCATAGTTTTAAAGGCGCTTCATGATACTAGACATATGGATCCTTCCCATGATGAAACTTTTGCACTTTTTGATCATTTGGGTGAGTTATTTCATTCTCCTACATCCTACAATTCCATGGTTTTAGGCAAGTGTCAATGAAGTATCGGTGAAAGGGTTCTTTTTTATGGTGCAACATGAAGAGTATGGAACTCCTAGATTTACTTTTTATGATGACATGGTTGGAGCACACTGTTATTCAAATTTGAAGCAGCATCCTCTATTACTTTATTATGATGCACATCTACATGGATGCACCTATGATATGCATTTGAGTCACTTGAATACTCATGGTTTTTCTTGCTCAACACTTGGTTCATTTGATATTGGAGGAACTTCATCCAACACTAGGGTGAATATATTTATGATTGGAGAAAATTTTTGTTTCTAGACACATACTTTGTTATATATTTATGATTTTCTCATTCGTGGATGTATGGGTGAGACTTCTTTGAGTCATTTGAAGTCTCCTTGTTTCTCTTCCTCAAAATATGGTTCACATTTTAGTGGAGATTATTCATTCACTTCTTGGATGAAAGAATACATGGCTGAAGATTTTGATGCATATCACATACTTTTGGAGCAACATTATAGGATATGGGATCCTCACCTATGTCATTGGAGCAGATTTGATTGGTCACTTGAAGCTTGTATGCACTTGGCAAATTGTGGTATACTTACTTGGAGGTATAAGCACTTTCATGATTTTTTGACGAGGCACTTCCTTGATGTGCATTTTATTATGTTATTATGTAATTTAATGATATATATTATGTACTCATGATTTTTGGAATAATGCATATAATAAAATGGTATCCAAGAATTAGTTTTCCCAATGGTATGGGTTGGAGAGAACTCTTAAATGTTGGAGTGCAATACAAGCAATGGGACACTGGGATATTTTTTGTCCCATTGATTTCAATTTTTTTGGGAAAAAAGTAGTATGAGAGATGGATTCCCCACTTAATAAAGTGATTTTAATTAGATTAGTGTTGCAGCAAGTATGGTGGTTCCTCAAATATTCATGGAATCTCAAAGACTCAAAGTTGGGAAACTCAGTGGCAACTTTAGAGAATCATACAGAAAACAGGGTCTTCAATAGCCATGCTTGAAATTCCTTGAGGACAAGCAATATTGGGAAGGGAGTATTTTTAATTTCCCAAATTTTTCATTGGGTCACAATGGCCTAATCACATTTTCCATATTCATGAGAGTTTTTCAAATTGATGATAAGGGTCAAATAATTGCCAAGGAGGAAAATTACTAGTTTCCTAGGTTGTGGGTGCAAGCTTTGGGATCTGGAATAAGGGGGACAATAAATGATGATAATAAATTAGAATAGGATAAATATTTAATAATGTATCTTATTAAACAAATATAATAGAAAATTGAAGTGGAAATGGAGCATGGAGACACATGGAGACTATGGGGCCCACACAAGCTAGAAAATTGGTGCAACATGGCACCCTCCTCTTGAAATTTTGAATCCATTGGAAGAATAAAGGTTATTGGATGAGTTATATGTATAATAAAATTTAAAATATGCATCATAGGTTGAATTTGGAATGAAATGTAACTTACATTGGAAATGAAGAATCATTTTGGAGTTACTAAGACACTTGGACTAGATTCCCTAGCTCTATGACAACAATGATCAAGATGCTATTACACAAATCAGATATGAAGGTTGAAATATGAAATATATGATGTGTTATTTCAAAATATAACATCCAATAGATCTTTCATGTGATTTTTGGAAGATCAATGGGGTCCTACTCAAATCTTGGAAAGGTGGAAGGCTAGGAAAGAGGGGACACATGTCAATTCATGAGAACACACCCTAATTAGACTTGGATTGAGTTTGTGTAAGGATTAGGAACCTTATAAGGCTAAGGAATTTTATTAAATATAGTAATAAACCAAGAGAATGGATTTTTATCATTTGAGAAATTGTCATTTGTGAATTGTGAGAGCTAGTGGATGACTAGTTTTCTTTCCATAGCCAATTTCTAGGGTGAAAGATTCCCATCAAAGTTGGTTTTTGGAGAGGCCGCTCAGGTATTTCATGGATATTTAATGGAGTCTTATTTTAAGTTCTAAGCTATAGTAAATCATGTGTATTCTTTTGTTGCAACACTTTGTCTCAATTATTTCCAGTTTTCGCACCGTATTCATGCCAATGGAGGGATTGCGCTCTGGGTGAGATATTGATCTATTTATGGAATATTATAATGCCCATTATATCATGTTCATATTTATATTCTCTTTATTTCACGTTCATAATACTCTTAATTCGAAATACCCAAAATAATTCATGTAAAATCTTGAACAATGAAGAAATAGTGTCATTTCCCCACTATATTGTTGTGAACCATTGTAATGGTGATGATTTCAAATTGGGAGATCCTTTAATTGTCTATTTATAATTTTAATATGTTTAATACGATATTTTATTCATTCTCATAAATTTTCAAGTCTAAATTCCCAAGAGTTGCATGTCAAAATGACTTTTAATGAGCAAACAATGACAATTTCCACTCTATTTTGATATAGGCCATGGTAATGATTATTATATCGAATGAAAGAATGTATATTTGATAAATGTATTATGTATGGACTGTATTTAATATTTATTTCAATTCTAATGATCATTATTTAAGCATTGGAATCCATTTTACTCATTTTTATTGCATTGGGAGAAGATTTGGTGCCTTTTCCCCAAGGGTTTAAATTGTGATTTGGGAGCTCTTTTGGAAAGAGAAATAACAGCCTATATAAACTGAAAAATGATGTGTATGAGGATTTAAGAATTTTCCTTACACATCCTCTTCCTCTGTTCATAAATTTGAGTGCCTTTGGGACCATTTGAGAATCCATTTTCAACAATTACCCAGGGGGAATTGGAGCCCCAATTTGCTAGTAAAGACTCCTAATTTGAACAAGACATTAAACAAGTTTACAGAAGTAATTTGGGGGTTATAAAAAATCTATGAACATAATATTTAATTTATGTTATCATTCTTGTACCTTCTGATAAATTTCAGAAGCATTTGGGTCAATTTGTAGGTCTAGACATCAAAACTAGTTATGCTTGAAATTAGGGAAAAAAGTGGAAAAATTGGTCATTTAATAAAATTTTAGAAAGGAACATTACATCATATAGCATGATACCTAATCACATGATACTTTTATTTTTATATTATATCCACTTCTTATTAAGGACTTCAGGTAGGGGTTAGGTCAATTTGGTTTGGAAACTCTAAACCTCCTTTCATGTTGGAATACCTCATATAACATGGTAGTTCTTCAGTACTTGATGAGATAAAAAAATTTGAAATTTCATTTAAGCACTTAAAAATAAGTAAGATGAGATCAATGTTTTATCAGAGTCATTTTCACTCAACGTATTATTTTTTTTCAGTAACTCCTATCGTTTATC
This sequence comes from Pseudotsuga menziesii, assembly GCA_001517045.1. Taxonomy (NCBI): domain Eukaryota; kingdom Viridiplantae; phylum Streptophyta; class Pinopsida; order Pinales; family Pinaceae; genus Pseudotsuga; species Pseudotsuga menziesii. The sequence continues at coordinate 536,188 of LPNX010117148.1, read as the reverse complement.
CAGATCCCACAATCAATGCTAATAAATAGGGAGTTACAACTTAGAGAAATTCCAAAGCTCCTTACTCAACACTAATGCTAGGATGTATTTGTAGGATACACCTAGGGATGCAATGTCCAAGTATATGATGTTCCAGATCTTATGCTCAACATCAACTTGGAATTCTCTGGGGATTATGCCCAACACTTCCAATTCTTATCTTTTCATGTGCTTCAGAGCTTCATGCTCAACACAAAGGTTTCATAACTCATGTGCTCTAGAGCCTCTCGCTTAACACAAAAATTAAATGATCTTGTGTTCTAGAGACTATTGATCAACACAAACATCAAATACTCATGTGTTCCAGAGCTTCTCTCTCAACACATAACATCAAATACTCAAGTGCCTCAAAGCTCATGCTAAGCACAAATATCTCATCAATTATGTTCTCCCGGTTCCACGCCCATCACATGAAATCATATATATATAACATATGCAATTGGATTACGCCCAATATATCAAAAAAATCATCATTCTCATGTGCGGTGGGGTCTTATGCCCAATATACAAAATAAAACATCAAAGAAACATCACATGCAATGGGGCTTATGCCCATAAATGTCAGGTCAAAAATTCAGGGTATTACATCCCTCTCTACTTAGAAAAACATTGTCCCTGATGTTCTAGGGATTAGGAATTAAATGATGAAACAAGGTAGGCCAAGCCTCTCTCATGGTGGCTTCATTCTCCCAAGTATCCTCATCATCCTTAAAGTGATTCCATTGCACTTTCAACTAGACTATGGTGCGCTTCTTGAGATGCACCTCCCTCTTGTCCAGTATATGAAGGGGTTCAAGTACAAACTCCTCTTCAGGTTCCACCTATAACAAGGACCAATCAATCACGTGATTAGTATCATATACACATTTATTTAATAAGGATGTGTGGAAAAAATTATGAAATCTTATGTGAGAAGGTAAATCTAGTTGATATGCCACTGGCCCTCTCTTGGGAATTATCTCAAAGGTTCCACAAAATATTGGTGCCAAATTTCCACACCTCCCCAAGCCCAATGAGCTTCTTTTTTGCTTTCAATTTTAAGTAAACATGGTCTTCTATCTAATAATATTTATATTTTCTCTTCTTATCTGCATAACTCTTTCGGCGGTCTTGTGCTTTATTAAGGTTCTATTGGAACTTGGTGACCAATTGTTCTGAGTCCTTTAGTAATTTGGGCACTAGCATGAGTCGATCCACCAGGATATCCCAAGTAAACAGTGTTTTTCACTTCCATCCATAGAGTACCTCGAAGGGGCTCATCTTGACGGAGGTCTAGTATCCGTTGTCATATGCAAACTCTGCAAGATGCAGGTAATCTTCATTAGAGGAAATTTCAATTTAAAATTGGCCTTCAAAAAATAACACAAATTCCATGTCATCATGTATTAGCCAATCAAAATGATTTAAAATTCAAAAAGGGATGACCTCTTAAACAATTTTTTAATATAAATTTGGGGCTAGGTATCATAAAAAGAAATTCTTTTTTCTTCGTATTTTTGACATAGATCCCTGTGTTTTTACTCAAATTTACAGTGGGAGAGCTCGTTGGATGCGTAATTAAATTCATCGTCCAACGAGTACTCATTTGGCATACTTTTGATGGGCCGCGCTACCTCAAAAATAAGAAATAACTAAAAAAACGTGAGGATGATGTCATCATCACATTTTTTCAAGTATTTCTTATTTTTGAGGTAGTGGGGCCATCAAAAGTATGCCGAGTGGGTACTCGTTGGATGATGAATTGAAATATGCATCCAATGAGCTCTCTCAATCGAAATTTCAGTAGAAACATAGGGAGCTATGTTCAAAATATGAACAAAAAAATAGTTTTTTCTTTTCTTCCTCCAAAATTAATAAATATTATTGTATTATTTTAACTATTATTTTATTAATTTTCCTCCAAAGGCCAATTTTGAGTTGAAATTTCCTCTAATTCCTACTTGGTGGGGTTTTTCATGACATAAATCCTAAGCACATCTTCTAAAATTTGGTTTATCCATTATGTCTTCTCGTCTGTCTACCGGTGGTAAGGAGTACTAAATTTTAATTGTGTCTCTAATATGGAGAATAGGGATATCCAAAAGTTCTTAGTAAAATTCGTATGTTGGTCTGAGATTATTTCCTTGGGTATCCCATGCAATCTGAATATATCCTTTAAGAAGATGTCAACAATTTGTACTGCCTTGTAGGTCGACTTCACTAGAATGAAGTGTGTTGCTTTTGATGACTTGCCAACTAACACAGAGATAGATTTATTTTGCTTCTTACTCTTAGGTATACTTGTAATAAAATCCATACTAATGACTTCCCACTTCCATTTCGGAATGTATAATGGCTATAGAAATCCCGAAGGATGTTGGTGGTCAGCTTTGACCAGCGGAAATTTCTGATATTTCATGATAAACAATGCTATGTCGTCCTTTCAGTTAGGCTAGAAAAAGTGTCTCTTTACTGCGGATATCATCTTTTGATATCCTGGATACCCCAAGTAGGGTTTTCGATGAAATTATGTGAGCATGCTAGACTTGATGTCTCCTCCTTCAAAAACATAAAATCTTTCATTGGACCACAACACTCTAGTTTCGTCTACCTTGTACTCTTTTTGTTGTTGAAACAACTTATCCTCTTGGACCTTCTTGACGATTTAAACATATAAATGGTTGACTCCATTATCCGTTCTAATCATCTCATGTAATTATGAATTAGTTTGACTTAAATTCACCTCATAGAACATATGAGCTTAATCCTTTATGGCTTTAATCTTTTCCCGATTCACAACTATCCCCTTCTCAGAGATGGTGTGACCTAGGCACTATATCTCTGGTTTGTAAAATTCACATTTACTAAACTTGGTGTAAAGTTGGCATTCCCGTAACACCTATATTACTATGTGGAGATGCTCCTCATGTTTCTCTTTACTATTAGAGTAAACTAGGATTTCATCTATAAATACCAATACAAATTTATCCAGGTATTTACTAAATATTTTGCTCACCATACACATAAATTTCATGGGTGCATTGGTTAACCTGAATGGCATTACTACAAACTCGTAGTGGTTGTATATCATATGAAAGGATGCTTTATGAATATCATCATTGTGGATCCATACCTGATGGTATCTGGACTGCTGGTTGATCTTCGAAAAGATATTGGCTCCTCCTACTTCATCGAACTAGTCATAGATCATAGGGAGTGGGTATTGGTTCTTTATTTTAATTTTGTTAACTTGGAAGTAATTGATGAACATCCACATCGTACCATATTATTCTTTACAAAAAGTATCGGTGCTCCCTAAGGGGACACACTAGGTAAGAAATCTCCCTTCTCACTCAAATTCTGCAACTGCAGCTTGAGTTCCACCAAATCTAGTGTGCTCATGTGGTAAGGGGATTTTGAAGCCTGAACTGACCCTGGTGTTAGTTCTATGGAAAAAAAGAAGTCTTATTTCAGTGTTAATCCTCATATCTTCTTAGGAAATACATAAATATTCTGAAACCAAATGTGGTTTAGATCCAATAAACCCTCAACAACTTGCTAACTAATTCTAAATAAGGAAAAATATTAATCTTATCCTATTAATCTCTTCCATTAGAGGATGGACTTGTTACATACCTCACATTTTAACTCAATGACTCATTCATTCAACTAACGACTCACCTAAATGATTGATATGTAACATCTTGGTTTTGACCCCATTTGCATTAAATGTATATATTGTATATATTGTAATTAATCATGGTGTGGCGGTAAAGGAAAAATCCCCACCATCGATTTATCCTTTTGTGTTTTGGATATTAAAAATTGTTTCCAATGGTATTTTGTGCTAGCCGACACATTATAATTTTGGACATCATGTAAATATGTAATTTAATCAAAAACCCACAACCAGCTATTTCAATGCAACATTAAAAGAGATGGGGGCATGATTTCCTAAGGATTTAAAGGGGAAGGGTAGGGGGGGGGGGAGGAATATTCAAACCTTTGGGACAATCGGGAAAATCCAAATGTCAAAGGGAGAACCCATCAAAACTATCAACTAAATTTCTTGTCTTATTCACCCAATCGTTTATTACTGCCAGAAATTGGTTGAGTTGGTTATTGCATGGAATGGGAAAGGTATGGAAACCCAAATTCGAATTGGAGAAGCCATCAGTTTTTGGAAAATTCATTTTGAATCCTTGGGAAAGTAAAAACCCAAAAAAATCTTCCCATTCCTACATGCTTTCATGTTTTCATGTTTTCCTCACGATTTTCCTTCACGTTGGTCTCTTCGAGGCAGTTGGAACTCCTTGTGTGTGTGTTAATTCACGCTTTTGGATTTTTATCTCATTTTCCTCAGGCTCGGATATTGTTTTTGTAATTATCAGTGGTTGGGTTTCCTTCCCCACAATTTTTCTGCATTTTCCCATTGTTTTCCAAGATGGAAATCATTTTTTGGTAATTCCAACGAGTGGGAGAAGAGACCCACAATTTTTGGGTATTGTTGGGTTCATTTTGGCCACATTAGAGCCATAAACGTTTCTCAAAATTGGATTGCTGGTAAAGGGTTGTTTTTAACCATGTTGGTAATTCGTTTTGTTGTTGAAACTATTTTTCCTCAACCCATAATTTTGTATTCTACTATGTGTATAAATGATCTTGATAAAACTAGAGTATTAAGGAACCTCACAAAAAGATCTAGAGGGGTTGGTTTTCTTCTTTGCACATCCTGAATAGCTCTAGGATGGAAGGCATAACCTGGGGGCCTGTGTAGTAGAGAAGGGGATTCTTCCTTGTGTTGGGTGTGCAAATTTTTAGAAATCAAGCCAAATCTAGTGTAGGTGTCCATAGATCTATGATTGAACTCACTAGCTTAACAATTCATCCTTTCACCTCCCTAGCATCCTGATAAAACCAACTTTGCTTGGTTTGGATAAATTTTGATATACCTTTGGCTATGTGTGAGCCTGCTAGTGTTCCCGTATTCCTTGTGGGAATCGGTCCTAGCTCAAGGGTGGTAGTTTTGTTGAGAGATTGATAAGCACACTGGCCTATGGTTGGGTGGAACGTTCCAGTGATGTAGCTAGTTGTGGGACAATCTTCTTTCAAGATAAGTACTCTTCTCTATTTTATCTCTGCAATTGTATATGGATTTATGAATTAATATGAACATGTTAAATTTTGTGAATGAATGAATTTTTCTTTCGATGTATGTTATTAATTTATGCATTTGTGCATGCTTAAGTTCAATGCATTTTTATGATGTGTATGTTCATGGGATTTAAATTTTAGGGATTAGATAGAATCAATGGTCGCATTCCCTCTCGGGAAGACAGGAGGGGATGTGACATCATCATCCATCTAGAATCACACTTAACATAGTTTTATTTATAATATTTTATTCCAAGGACTATTAACTTAGAAAATGAAGACCCTTCTAGGTCTGGTCCAAATATCGGACTTGGATTTGGATGGAGAGAAGGATGCTCCTACATCAATTATATGTATTGGATGATTTCCTAATTACTTAGTTATTCATGACAACTCATACAATTATTTTACATATCCCATATTTGTATATCGATACTAGTGTACATGTGGAAATTATGCATTTGTTGCCAACATATGCACATGTACTACAAAATCCATCATATTAACACATACCTATTAAATATTACTAATAATCCTTCATGCAAACAAAACAAATATACATATAACATAACATTACTAAAACAACAATAGTTATTTTATTAGTTAACCATATAACAATTCATATCATTATTTTTTTATTTAGTTTAACAAATCAAGTACAAGGAAGGGTACCTATTATTACTAACTCAATATCAAGGAATACCCAACCCTCAACAATACTAACAAACACATCCTCCCATCATAAAATACTTCCACATCCTCCTTATCCTTCCTCTACTATTATAAAATTGGATGTCAGCTTCACTGGCCTAGCCACATACAAACCTGAGAGTGGCAGTGTCAATTGAACAAAAAACTTAGCCTCTTCTAGAAAAAATATGGCTATCATCATCAAAACAACTTGGGGATCATGTCTTAGCATGACCCTCCCATGAGCTTGGGAATCATAGAAACACAGGGTGGAACATACATCCACCCCTCTCAACATCCTAGATCTATACCCTATCAAAACCATGTTGTGGTGCTAATAATACTATTGTAATGTTTCATTGTATCATCACTTTGGTAATTAAGGATCTCAACAAAATATGTACTACACCACGCTTCATATCAAGTATTTGACTATTACATATCCCATTTTCCCTAAGGATTAGTACTTTGAAAAACATACATTCAGAACACTATCTAGTTTTATTCAGTAGTTGATACATATTATCAATATCATTTCCTCACCATTCCCTTTCATCACATAAAATCATTAAATCAATCACATCATGGGTTTTTATCCATGTACCACATCAGATATATCACATTTCATCAAGGACGACACTGAAGCATACATTGTCGTTATGAAATAAAGGAATCTCATGATAACTACAACATAGTAATCGTATAAACATAATGACATCATGAGAATGATAGAAACATAACATCATAAGCATAGTATCATCATAAACATATTAGAAACATATAATCAGGTCTAACATGTTGAATATAGTTTACTCAATCTAGTTGAGTCCAATAGATAATAAACAAATAAAGTGTAATATGTCTGAGTGATAAACATTCATAGTCAAAATACGGGGTGTTACATACACCCACTCTTTAGGAAACTTTATCCCAAAGTTATGGTGAAAATAGTGAGGAGAACATATTGATGCAATCTCTGCACGCTCTGAGTTAGAAGATTTTAGGATAAAGTTTCCCCACTAGATATTTTTGTGGTCCGTAGTTAGGTGTTATTTAAGTTTTATACACTATAACATATGACATCCTTAAGGCTTACCAATTGTAATACCCATCAAGGTTCATTATATATTGATAGGGTGTAAGCCATAATTTTTAATTTAGTTAAATAAATTCTACATTCAATTGTATTATGATTCATAAATAAACTGATCTTTAATCAATTTCAATATACTCTTCCCCTAAGGCATCATCCAATTATAATTCTTCCAGTTATGGTTTCTACCCATCCACTCGTTATTTTGTTCAACCCTTATGAGTTTTTGTTATCACCTAGGGTCAGAAAAATATGTACTACACCATGCTTCATATCAAGTATCTCACTATTACATAGCCCATGTTCCCTATAGATTAGTACTCTGCAAAACATACATTCATAAGAATATCTAGTTTTATTCAACAGTTGATACATATTATCAATACCATTTCCTTTCATCACATAAATTCATTAAATCAACCACATCATGGGTTGTATCCACGTACCACATCATATATACTGCATTTCATCAAGGAAGACAATCAAGCATACATTGTCGTTATGAAATAAAGGAATCTCATGATAACTACAACATAGTAATCGTAAAAACATAATCATGTTATGAGAATGATAGCACCATAACATCATAAGCATAGTATCATCATAAACATAGTAGAAACATATAATCAGGTCTAATATGCAGAATATAGTTTACTCAGTCTAGTTGATTCCAATAGATAATAAACAAATAAAGTGTAATATGTCTGACTGATAAAAATTCCTATTCAAAATATGGGGTGTTACAAACACCAACTCTTTGGGAAACTTTATCCCAAATTTATGGTCAAAATAGTGAGTAGAACATATTGATGCATAGTCTCTACATGCTCTAAGTTAGAAGATATTACGATAAATTTTCCCCAGTAGATATTTTTGTGGTCGGTAGTTAGGTGCTATTTAATTTTTATACACTATAACATACATGACATCCTTAAGGCTTACCAATTGTAATAGCCATCAAGTTTCATTATATATTAATAGGGTGTAAGCCGCAATTATTAATTTAGTTAAATAAATTCTACATTCAATTGTATTGTGATTCACAAATAAACTGATCTAGAATCAATTTCAATATACTCTTCCCCTAAGGGATCATCCAAATACAATTCTTTCAGTAATGGTTTCTACCCATCCACTCGTTATTTTGTTCAACCCTTATGAGTTTTTGCTATCACCTAGGGTCATTTACTATATGAGTTACGACGATCACCCCCACCCTAGATTGAGGGCACCTTATTAGTCCTTATTCCATTTTATTTATTTTTTTTTACCATTCCGAGTATAATTCATCATTTACAAATTGGATTTTAACGCACATATCAAGCCCATTCCTAAGATGAACTAAATTTTCCAATGGTACAATCAACTCATGCATGCTACAAATCTTGCATTAATTCACAAATTTAGTTGATTTATTTTCAACATTTTATTTTAATGAATTACATGCCATTTGACAACACTTTTAAGAAATCTAACCCACAAGTTTTGCAATACCCCATTTTGTTCTCTAATTTTAGTTGATACAACGTTGATTTTTTTTAGATTATAACCCCCTCCTTCTCACTATGTGTTTCAACATATAATGATTATATGTAACATCCTTCATAAAATTATATGTTTTCACAAACCTCAAATTTTAATATTTCACTCTTTCCATTATTATTTATTCTCTAATATTATTATTAGCTTTATTTTCCACATTCCTTTTTCATTGGCTTATTGATAGATCACATGTTATTATACCTTCCCTAATCGAGACTCTAGAATCCTTAAACCTATTCTTGTTACTTCATTACAATATTCTTTTATTTATTTAACTATACACTACTTACTAACAATCTATTAGTTTACCTATAATTATAGTATTATTAACTTCTAGCTTTCACCATTTTGTTTACTTTCCTCCCATAAACATATAACAATTTTTCTATTTCATACCTTCCACACTACTCCCATATCTCATGCATTAATGCATATTGTCTCATGCATATTCATGCATTCATTCATGAATGTGTTCATAGGTATTCCTCATGCATTACTCCTTACCATCTATACTTGAGCTCATTACCCCTTTTGTGTAGTGGTTTTATATTACATAAGTCCCATATTAGTTGAAAATGATATCCCTTACTATATATATTATATTAATGTTCACATTCACCATTTCCTGGTTTGTATGCACATCATTTATGTATTATTCCATTTAATAGTAATTTATCCTATACCCTTACTCATTTTTGGTTATTGGGTGCACTTATTGTTTGCTTCATCCATCCTTACTCATAGTTAATCTCAATTACTATCATAGTTGTATTTTTCTTCCTAGGCATACCTATTATCACCCATGTATCATATGTTCAATACTTATGTCCACTATAACTCCACCCTATCTTTATACCTATGCCCCTTTCTTTTGCTTCTCTTATGTTCATTTCCTTTTGCTGATGCCTTTCATCTGTGCCATATTATGATATTCAATAATGATTTTTTTTTATCTTACAATTCTATAGTACTATGTCTATTAGGTTTATTATATATTCTTGGTTTGATTGGTATTCTACAAGGCCATAAATAATTTAAGCCTATTATGTTGTTACTAACTAATACTCCCTTAATTTCCTTGCTCCTACAAAGCCTCCTTTCAAACAAAGAAGTTCAACATTTGGGAAAACAAACCTTATGGGTTGTTTCACAAGGGTCAATAGCTTCGATGCATTCTGATTTGGCCATTTTGAGGCGACCTAGTATTGAATATACTATTTATTGTTTTGTAGGGTTTATTTCCTAAGTTGTGCTCGGTTGGCATGGCTATATAACTAGCATGCTACTTAATTTAAATCGACATTCTACTATACCATTTATTTAATATTACATTTAAATCCTATAATTAATGTTTATCATCTAATATTAAACACATAAAAAATTATACCTAAAATTGGATGTTTAATGTAAAATTTAATATAACATTTAACCTTGGCTTAATTTGAATATTAATTTAACATCTTATGCATTATTAACCCAAATTAACCTTTAATTAAATTAAACTATCTTACCATTACCTTCAACTATATATAAAATAATAAATGATAAATAATATATATTATAATTCAATTTTAAATATAACGAAATAATAAATATTCCAAATTTAATTTTTAATATATAGTTGAAATATATTTAAATTTGATCTTCTTACTATTTTAAAATTTTTGGTTTAGCACCTTAAATATTTCTTGGGTGTTTGAAATGTTAGCTTGGCACTTGGCTTAGTGCGATGCTAGGTGAAGACTATGGTAGGTGGCTTTGATGTTGGTTTAAACAAATACAAAAGACCCATCATTTTGTGCAGTGCTCTACCTTCTCTAAGGGAACTAAATGAGTCTTTATGTCAAATTCGATGTCCAAAAGCTCATTTAGATCTTTGTTTAATAATAATTCAAGTTCTTCTTTGCATCAAAATTTTTCTACAACTTCTGTCTATTTTGTAATTTGCATTCATGTCATGTAGTATTCTAAAATTTTTCAATAATGAATATTTACAACATAACTAGAAGTTTTGGGTTCATATGCAATTTTTCATAGATGATTTATTTCTACATTATCATATATAAATGTAAATGAATAATTAAATTTGTACAAGTAGAATACAAGGATAATGTAGGGATGTAAGTAGTTCGTGTAGCTTTGGAAGCTCCTCAAGTTCCTTTCATCCAAGCCTTAGTGACAAAACTAATAAACCACCCTACCGACCAACTTATCACACTATTCTTAGGAAACCAACAGGTTTCCTTACCCTCAAGCCCACAGTTTGATAATCCCAATAGCATATTCCCTTAGTTCCATATCTATCAATCCATAGTGTTGTATCCATGGTGCAAAATTTCCATTTACGCTTTCATTTTCTAGCTCCCCAAATTCCTCGAGTTAACACCCTCCTCGGTACCCCTCCTTTCTCATCCCCAAATCACTAAGTCCTCTTCTCTCCCAAAAATGATCCCCCCTTCCCTCCATGATGCCTTTCCTCAAATACTTATTTTCCTCCTAATTCATATGTCCGTACTCCATTTCCCTCAAACTCCTTTCTGAGAACCGAAAACCATTGATACTAATACTAATTAAAATACTAATTAAATATAGTTCTTACATCTAGTTTATCTCCAGTCAATAAAGAATATTAATGAAAATTTAAGTCGACCTTATTGATTTGAATCAAGATATTTAATTATTCTAGGAAGGATCATCTTATGTTTTTTACGAGATGGATTTAATCAATGCTAGTACTAGTCATCATTTTGTATTAAGTGTTTTTAGGATAAATTAATATATACTAGTTGACTTTTCCAAATTTTGCATAAAATACGTCTTAACTATTTACCAACCAAATCTGATTCGACAATAATTTCTTATCTTCTAATTGAAGTCTCATAGTTGTATCAATTAAATAAATAATATTAAATTATACCAATGATATTTAATTTGGTTAAACCTACGAATAAAATATATTTATATCACTGAGCATGTAAAACAATTTGGACAATCAAATAGTTTATCTATTCATGATCTATGAAGCTTAGGTGTATTTGACAATGGTTATATTATTATTAATATTATTATTAAACTAATAATAGTAATAATAATAATAATAATTAATAATATTAATAATTATTATTACCATTAATGGTGAATAATAACATCAATACTTATTTACTTAATCAATAAGTAACTTGGTATAAACATAGTATTTTTGTATTAAAACAAGGTACCATCAATGTGTAAGCTAATCATGCTAAATAGTTAGACAAGACAATTCTTTAATGTTAATATTCTATTTGTTACGTTGTTTACATATAACGACTAATTAACTTGTTTTACACATTAACCACTTAACCATTCATTACCTAAGTTGATTAATACATCCTTAACTAAGGTATCTACGACATTTATACCATTAATCAAGTGTGACAAGTTTCTTCTACATTGATACTATTGTACATGTATGAGGAGCGCATGCATGGCCAACGAACATATGCACAGGTCGAATATGCACTATAAACAAAAATTCATTATACACACACACACACACACACACACACACACACACACACACACATATACTTTAACATTGTCAGCCATTTAACAATTAAACCCCTTTTCATGATTTCATTTTTTTATGTACTTATTAACTTATCTAGTCAAAATGAATATGGGTACCTAATATTACTAACTTGATATCATGGAAATCCAAAACCTAAACATTCCTAAGCAACACATACTCCCATCCTAGCCTATGTCTCCATTGTCACTATCCTTCTTATACTAATAAAGAAGTGGACATCAACTTCACTGACCTCATGAGAAAAAGATCGTGAGAGAAATATCATTGGCTGAATACCAGACCTATCCTCTCCTAGAATGAATCAGAATGTCACCATCACAACAACTTGGGGATTGTGTCTCAGCACAACCCTCCCATGACCACAGGTATCATAGTAACATAGGGTGGGAAATACATCCATCCCTCTCAACATACTAGGTCTATACCCTATCAAATCATTCTCTGCAGCTATCAAGATTATCAGAATGTCTCATCGTATCATAAGTTTGGTCAATAAGGTTCCTTGTAAAATAGGTACTATACCACACTTCATATCAAGTATCTCGCTATTATATAGCTCATGTTCCTTGTTGGTTAGTAGAGTCTCAAAATACACATTCATAACAAGAATTTACACTCGATTATCAATTGTTTCACATCACCATCATTATCTCATTTAATGTAACAATTTTAGTTCATCACAAGTACACATGACATGTAATAACTCAAGTGATCACATCATAGAAATGCTATCCATGTACCACATTACATTTCATCAATGGAAATAAATCATGTACACATAACTAACGTTGTTTTCAATTGTCAACATAGTCTCTAGATAAACATAGTAACATCATAATCATAATGACATCATAAACATAGTAACAACAACATATAATCTATTCTATTACATCGTAAATATAGTTCATTCAATCAGACTAAGTCCAACAGTTACTAAGAAAATGAAATACAACATGTCAATATGAAAAGATGTCTAGTCAAAATAAGTGGCATTAATATACCCTCCCTCCAGTAAACTTCATCTCAAAGTTATTGTTTTGTATGATTATAAGAAGGTATTATTATGCAGAATATGCGTGTCTTTCTATTTAGAAGTCATTGGTTATGGCAGTCCCACTTGAACCTTTAGTTGATCAATTTGTCAATGTTATTTTACATTTTTACATCTTTTATCATATTAATGCGTTAACTTATAATACTATTTATGTTCACCATATATAGGTTCACTCATTATATCTTTAGTACTTATTTGAGATTAATTACCATTATTACCTTCACGCCAAAATAAAGGTATGACTACATCCTACCATAAACTATTAGCTTAACGGTGTGTTAACAATGCTAAGCCCATGGGCTCATATATATGTAATCATACCCTTTCTCCAACATTCATACTGATAATTCATTTTGGCATCCATTATACTAACAAAAACCATTCCACTCGTCGTCACTTTATACATATTACATGTTATCAACTATAGTATGAATAGTTCACTAACTTTTATCCCCGTTTCCATTGAATCCTATTATGATTTTTGTAATAATTGATCAAATGTTTCTACCAACAAGAGTAATACAAGGTACCAAAAAAATGTTTGAGACTCAACTTCCTACAAGGATCCATCATTACAATCTATAATTGTTACTCGGTAACTCTCACTACTACTACTACTACTACTACCACTACTACTGCTATTTTGTGTCTTCTTTACCTAATTTATACCTTGCAAGATTGGAGTTATACATTACAACTAAATAATACTAAGCAAGGTGATATCTCATCCCTTAAAATATCCCTATCTCTCTAGGATTTTACTCTCACTAATCTACCCTTAGGAGTTCAATAGTGGGAACTAACATGTCCCATGTTTGTCATTCATATTTGCAAGTAATTTTAATTAACAACCATGATTTTTTTTCTTACATGGAAAACATCCCTTAGGTGAACAATGATATTGGTATATGGATCTCTTCATGTTAATATTTAGCTTCACACAAAAGGTCACCCGGTTATAGGGTAATGTAAACAATTATTTTATTAATTGAATGAGTTACTACCCTCATATCTAAAGAAATTGTGCCAAATGAAATTACTATTTTAAGTTTCTCATCTAGTCATCGATGGTTCCTATCCAATCACTCGATTAATAACATAACTTTCTGCAAGTTGATGCATGAAATTCTGACTTTAGCTGATAGAAAGGGATACGTATCTCTTCACCAAATTTTATGCACATTAAAATCTACTCTTAGTTGTAATCATTACTTCAAGTTAAGGACATCATTATTACCTGCATAGGGATTGATGTTGATCATTATCATTATCACCTTACAATATTGAATGTATTTAGGACTTTTGGCCCTTCTTTTGGCCCTTCTTTTCTCGATTAGATTCCTCCTTTGAGATAGAAATTGAATTTGATGCAGGGACATCTTACACCTAGCTTCATTATTAGTCCTCTGTGTTGTGATTGGGGAGACAACATCCTTGTTCGTTCCTATCATGCATAGGAATGCATAGGGTCAATTGAGACATATTCAAAAGATATTTAAGTCACCCATGAGTGGATGTAGTGCTATAGCACTAAAGGCGTATGGTTTGTCATGCATAGGTCGTGGATTCAAAACACATCAACTCTATTTTATATGTCTAGTTTCTAATTGCCTTGCCTTTGAATCACTTCCTTCTTGAGCATGACCATAAACCTTCTACCTTCATTTAACCTAATATTGAATTAATTAGATTGGTCTCTAAACCTTCTAACCTAATTTAAATTATCTTATAATTTCACTCTTTCTATGAATATGAATATGTATTTATTTAAATAATTATTTTATTTATTATTATTGTTTATATCATATTTAAAATTTGATTATGATATAAAAGTTTAGAATATACTTAAATTTTTGAATATTCATTTAAATAAAATTTAAACTTTAACATGTTTAAGGTATAAATTGCATAAATATTTAAATTTCAATCTTTCAATATTTTAAACCTAACCTACCCCTAGCTACCCAACCTCACCCTCTCTTTCTCCATGCGACATCGCCAAGTCTTCTCACGAGCCGGCCTCGTCAGTTCCTCTCACCATGGGGCATCACCCTCTTCTCCCGCTAGTGTCCTTTCTCCTTTACGCGACTTCCTAGTACAAAGCCCTCCCCACCCCACATGTGGGTTACATGGAAACCATCCATGAGCCCTAGGAGGGAGGACGGGATAAAATAAGTCGTTCTGCCTTGCTCACGATTTCATTTTCGCACCTTAGTTTTTTGCTTCTGCTCTACAACTCTGCGAGGACAAATCTCTAGTATGGAAGAGGGAGATTTCCTTAGGGGTTTCTATGTTAGGGTATCGCCATTGACCATAGTCTTTTCAATGTGAATCAGGATGATGTTGTTACCTCCCATCTTGTTCTGCATGGCACTGGAGGAAGAGTGTGGAAGAGCTTCCAAGTATGGAAACATTGGTATCCTTGAAGTTGTTGGTTCCCTGATTGGAAACATTGGTGCGTTGGTGCTCTATGTTTCTCAAGGGTTGGTGAGTTTGTGCATGCTGCAGGCCTGCCTGACTGGTTGGATATCGATGAAAAATGGAAGCTGAAATGTGCAGGATGAGTTGTCCTTATCCAGAATTGCTTCTCTCGTTAGAATATGACTCCACTGGGTTAATAGAATAGAAAGCATATTATTAATGGAATATATTATGTAATAGATGGACTCCACTGGCTTATCCTCGACCTATACACTCTAGTTCCTCCTATGTCGTGAGCTAGACGAAAGGACTCAACGCGTACACAAGAGGTATATTCTCATTCCTAGATCCTCACACAGAGGGCTGGCCTTCCCTTTCCTACCAACAAGACATATTATCCCTTGGCCTTCGTTCTCAGCTAACCGGTTAGTTTTGAGGAGAGGCTCCAGGCTTTCTTCCTTGCAGGTAGATCAGTTTTACTTTTCAAAAGCTTCAGTATTAACGCAACTGGTTGGGAGAGACGTTTGTTTGTACTTCCGCCTAGGTTCGATTCTCTGGCCGTACTTGTATTTTCAAGATCAACAGCTAATTGACACAGCATTTCCTTTTTTTTCTTTTAAACAAAAACATCTCAATGGTGAGGTTAATGCACTGTTCACGCCCTGCTAATGCCTTACTGGAAAGACATAATATCTTCTGCACTAAGTGTGTGTGGGTTTAAACCCCTACTCTGTTAGATGCGTGACTTTGTTGAATGCTCGCTTGTTGAGCCCTCCTCATACCCGCCTGTACAACAAATCCTCCTCACATCCATGAACTAAGCCTTGTGGATGCCAGGTCGCATAGTGCATCAGGTGCATCCAGCAATATAAATCTCATCCGGTGGGAGCCCAAGGCTTGGCATATGACTGGTTCGAGACTCGGCCTTTTAGACAGTAGTTGAGCATAAAATATATGTGGGAAAGTATGGCTTTGGCGTTAGAAAATAAAGGAAGGAGTTTGAATTTTATTGTCAACCTGGCGATGGTAAAGTGGTAAGTATGGTTATCAAATGGAATCGTAATTAGTTTAATTAGTGCAGTGAGTCGGAGTTCTAAGGACCAGGACAATGACCGTAGTGGAATAGATATGTTGTGGCTCCTTTTGGAAAGTCCCTCAATGCATCCCCTTCAGTAAAACGCGTCCCTCTGCTGGTATAATTCTCTCTATGTTGGATCTCCAATGCATAATTCTATGTATGTTGGATGTATATTGGCGCCTTATTGTGAAAATAACTCCCATGCTCGGCTCTTGGTAGTATGAAATGGAGTTTGGATTTGTATCGTGAACGCTTCAATATATTATAAGTGAAGGTGTCCGAATATGTGTCTCCAACTTATTTGCATCAAGAGAACGTGGATGATGGTATTGTACTTAACATCTGTTGGACTCACACTAGGACCAACCGTCTCATTTAGAAACTTCAACGCTTCATCAACACAGTTCTTCCTGCAGAAACCTCGAATCATTGCTGTATAGGTCACAACATTAGGCACAAGATCAGGGCTTGTCTTACTCATGCCTTTCCACAACTTATATGCGTCTTGAACGCTACCATTTTTGTAGATCCCATTGAGAAGAGTATTGTATGTGACAACCTCATGTCCTAAAAGAACGCCAAAGTTGTATCCACCTTTGAAGACATATAAAACTCTCTGATGAGTATATTGTAAGTGTAAGAATCAGGATAGACCCCCCTCGCTCACCATGGTTGTGTAATATTTCTTGGCGATGTTAGTTCTCCCTCTCCTCATGATATAGGTAAAAACAATGGGTGGAACACTAAGATTTTTCATGTTCTTAAAAATTGCAATGAAATCCTGATTTACTTCTGCTTTTCCATAGCTCCTAATCAAACTATTGAAAACACAGTTCCCATACCGTACTCCGTTGTTAGGCATGACGAATAACTCAGTTATTGTTGAATTCAAGTGCCTACCACGACCTAATATTTCCAATATCTTAAAATAGGTTTGTATGTCGTGTTTGAATCGATTGGCCTGGATCCACTTGAAGAAGCGGCAGGGTTGCAGGGATTTTTTGCATTGGAGAGAACGTCTATGACCATGGAGGCCGTTAGGTTTGGAGCTGCCAAATTCAGCTGGTTTTCTACCTCTCTTGTGCATGATTTTGTAGCCAATATTCTGCATATGATTTCAACTGCGTTTTCGGGGTTTTCAAGAATACATGGTTCCGGCTCCGGTTCTTCTATCGTTATCCCATCTTTGTATCCATAGTTTATATTAAATTTTCCATTTGTGATAGTGAAATTGTTGTCATCGATGCAAATTTATGAGATAATTTTTGCGACGCCAATTCAATCCCCATATGGATTAAGGAGAGGCTGATTACAATCTGAAGATTACCATGGTTTTCACAAACAAGGGTCGGATCTATATTGATTGAAAGACTTTCAAGATTTATTTTCTATTGAATATGATCTAATCCCTATTAATGTGTGTGGGTGTAGTTACTATATAAACTACTTAATAATGCCTCTCAATTTCACAATGATGTGCCAAATCTCCTAAGTTTCATAAACCAGATAAAATTATATGAATTGCAGCAAGATCTTTGACATCTTTCATTTGTTATTTCAATAGAGTAGCTTTTGTCCATTGTTTTGCAGGAATCACAAGGCTTGAGATAGCCGATATTTTCATAGTTAGAATAGTAAATATTAATAATTGTAACCATGTCTCTTTTTCTGTTAAAGTCTATGTTTTCTAATGGTGCTTTTGTTTTGTGTTTGTGGAGGGAGTAAACAGGGGGTTTAGCAATGCGTTCCAAACCATAGAGCCACAAGATGAAATCGCAATCTCTACATAAACTTAATATTCTATATTATTTATGTGCAGTTTTTATTTGGGTCCTAGATTTAGTGGCCTTAAGTATTATTTGTTTGGCATCAAATATCAAAGTTTTATGTTCAGGTTTTGTCTATGTTGTATTATAAAGTAGCCTACAGCTTGTTTGTAGTGTAAATTTTAATAGAAAATGCTAGGTGTGACAACGTCCTTAGGTTGCACTCTCATACCATATGTAGCGGTCCTCTTTTATGAGGAGGTACTAAATCAATACTTTCTTAATCTTTTGATGTAATTTCAGTTAGAGGGTATTGAATAAAATAGAGATTTTTTACAACATCTACATATGTATATTTTTTATTTGCACTATCTAGGAGTTAACACAGTCCAATAACATAAACATGTTTAAAAAATAACTTAAATTTCTATTTATTTTATCTAGTCATTTAAACACTTAAATAGAACATCAAAATAGAAAATAAGAATAGTAATTTAAGAGAGTGGAATACCTAGACTCTGTAGGTTGTAGTAAATCCCTTTGTTGATGCAGATTATGAAGGTTTCCTTCAACTTCTCCTCGGAGCCCCTTGTAACCAAAATGGATGAACTACACTCTCGAACAAGTCTTATCATGTTGGCTATCGAAAACCAACAAGGCTCCTAGCCCCCGAGCCCACAAACAGATGATCTAGAGAGTAGCTTTCCTTAGCAATTTCCATTTCCATAGACCAATACTCGAATATCCCCAAACCAAGCTCCTTTCTTTAACTCTTCCTAAGTGTTTGAGTTTTCCACATCCTAAAGGCTTCGAATTGTGCCCCTCCTCCGGATTTATGTGGGATTTGTCCTTTTCAAAAATCATACTCCCTACATAATTTCCTCCTCCCAAAAAAACCAACCCCCTTCATAGTCCCATAAAAATATTATAAATAAATTTTCCTCCTATTGAAGCCTTCAAGCTTGCTCCACTCCCTTAGGCTTCCATGCTTTGGGTTTTTAAATCATTAATAGAATAAAACTAACCAAGGAAGAAATAATTATAATATTAGCTCTAGGACTTCCCTAATTGTTCATTTAAATTTTTTTCCATTTTAATTTGTATTTCTATTGTTATTTTAATGCAATATGATAATGACTTGTCTTGTTCACTTATAATACAAGTTAAACCATTTTTATTGTTGACCTTTGAGGTAGGTATTGGTGGGTTTCTTAAATGTCTTATCCTATTTGAATCTTATGTCTTACACAATAGTAAATTAATAAAAATATTATTTTAATGCTATCCTATCTTATCTTATTTGGTTCAATTAAATAACAAAATAACCTAGTTTAACTTTTATGAAATCCTTCACTGTCTAATTAATAATCACTTAATTGAATAATTGATATATTAAGTTGGTTGATCCACTATGATTTATACTAAAGAACAATTTTACCAATAATAATAATAATACTCACAATGATAATAATAATATTGATTTGTTTAACTCACAAATACCCTAGCACCAACACAATATTGTTGTATTTATAAACAAATCACCCATAAGGTTTTAAACAATCATGATAAACAAATAAACAATACAATTTTACCGACGCATATGATAAACACATAAACAATAAAATTTTACTAATGCATATGGAAAAGTATTTGTGTTTATTCACGAGAATTTCCTTGTGACAATTCTAATTGATGAAACTTAATCAATTACTTATTACAATGTTCACATGTGCTTAATGGCTAAAAAGTTCAGTATGTGTATTCGATCATTTGCTAATTACTTCATTATTCATGACATCTCATACAATTATTTAACATGTCCCATATTCGTATATCGATACTAGAGGACATGTGCAAATTATGCATGCATGGCCATCGTATGCACAGGTTGGACATGTACTACAACATACATCATATTAACACACAACTATTAACTACTACTAATAATTATTCATGCAAACAAAACAATTATACATATAAGATAACATTACTAAAACATTGTTAGTTAATTTATCATTTCAACTTATAATATTTCATATCATTAGTTTTGTATTTAGTTTAATCAATCAAGTACAAGGAAGGGTACCTACTATTACTAACTCAATATCAAGGAATACCCAACCCTCAATAGTACTAACTAACACATCCTCCCATCCTAACCTACATCCACATCTTACCTATCCCTCCTATGCTAGTATAGAAGTGGATGTCGACTTCACTAACCTAAGATTGATATCATCGGCTAAACAATGAACCTAACCTCTCCTAGTAGGAATCCTAGCTTCTTCATCACAAAAACTTGGGGAGCGTGTCTCAGCATATCCCTCCCACGACTTGAGGAATCATGGAAACATGGGGTGGAACATACATCCATCCCTCTCAACATCCTTGGTATATACCCTATCACAACCATGTTGCTATCATGATTGTTGGAATGTGTGATTGTATCATCACTTTGGTAATTAAATCTCTCTACAAAATATGTACTACACCATGCTTCATATCAAGTATCCGACTATTACATAGACCTCATTCCCTACAGATTAGTACTTTTCAAAATATACAGTCATAACAATATCTAGTTTTAATCAGTAGTTGGTCAATATTATCAACGCCATTTTTTCATCACATAAAATCATTAAATTGATCACATCGTGGGTGGGTTTCCACCTAGGAGAATTATATAGCACATTTTAACAAGGACGAAAATCAAACATACATTGTTTTTATAAAATAAAGGAATATGATGATAACTACAACATAGTAACCATATAAACATAATAATGTCATGAGAATGATAGCATCATAACATCATATTCATAGTATAATCATACGCATAGTAACATCATAAACATAGAGGAAGCATATAATCAGGTCTAACATGCCAAATATAGTTTACTCAGTTTAGATGAGTCCAATAGATAATAAACAAATAAAGTGCAATATGTCTAACTCATAAACATGCCTAGTCAAAATATGGGTCATTACAATTCTTCACCATCAACTTATTCCTTTCTTTAAAAATAATCCATGGTTTCTTGTGGCACTTAGGATGGGAATAATCATGCTTGTAATGGGGATTTATCCCTTGTTACATGCAGAAGCACCAACCTTAGATCATTGTGATCGTAAGGAAGAGTTCGATGGAAAATAAAACAACAAGTTAAACTAATAATGGAAAGCAAATATATTTTAATATTTTTCAACATATAATGACTAAACTAAACTAATGAAAATAAAATACACTTATTTTCTTGTAGAATGGGTCACCGTAGCCTTCCTTGAAAATGGTTTCACATCTCCATGGTTTGGTTCTCCAATGGCCTCCACGGACAGTTGTCAAACGAGGAATGGATCCAAGATGGGTACAAAGAATTTCTCAATGTACACGGTGGGAATGGTATGGTGATTGGAATGGTGGCAAGGGAGTATGTGAATACTCAAGAGCAGAAGTGTTACAATGCACCCACAAATGGAAATGAGAAAAAAGGTATTTTGGGAGAGCCCTTCACAATGTATTTATAGTATGGTCCTGGGTTTTTTTTACCGAAGGTGGTGACCCATGGTACTTTCCTCTCGTATTCTCCTTTTTAGGGTTTTTGACCCTCTTTTGCGGGAGAGTGAGGGCAAAGCATATTAAATAATGATATTTTAGACCATTTTTGTGGAAATACAATTGTGAAGGTCAAAATTAAGGGTAATATGGTAGGAATATGATATATATATATATATATATATATATATATATGGTTTAAACCATGTAGATCTAGGTGAATACTTTTGTAAGAAATCTAAATCCTTGAATGGCAACATGAATTCCATAAACAAGCTAAGAATCTAAGCACACAGTTAACCTCACTAGGAATTACAAAGAATTAGCATAAGGAGAGAAGAAGAGGAATTGATGAACACATATTAATTGATGATAAATAAATGATAATTGATATTATTGCTATGGTAATACATCCTTATAAAGGAAAATAGAGTTGTAGAGAGACAACTCATAAAGCTCAAAAAGGTTGACTTACAAAAATATAACAAACCCCCATAGGTGGCTAAAGCACTTCCCAAATATATCAAGGATATCACAAATTGGAAAAAGAATGAGTGATTTTTCAAGGGAGATGGAAAAACATGATAATCTTGGAAAATGGAAAGAAAGTCATGAAGGATGGGTTGGCAACAAAGGAACCGAGTTTCTTAGTTGACTATATTTACCTTATCAACAAAAGGCATGGAAAAGATGAATATAGTTGAATCTACTGTAAAGTGTTGTGTACTAATTTTGGATGGCCAAAAGGTGGTCAAGATCAACCCAAAATCAAAAATAAAGAATTCCTTGGATATAGATGGAATATATTGGATTTAAGGTGCAAGTGGATGCCAACTAATTAAGCTAGTGGGTGAATAATTAATCAAATAATGATTAATTATTTTAACGTCGATAAGCGTATATATGTTAGAATTTTGGGGTGGACTACCATCTATGCTTTTTCATCTACCGATGAGAATGAGACAAGTGTACTATCAAGATTAAGCATCGTCTAAAATTAATAATTAATAATTTCAAAAAAACAAAAAATAATTTAATTAACATGTGATAAGTAGAGTTAGTGATAGCTGTAAAAATTAAAATTAATCTTCAACTATTTGATTATTAGATACAACTACTAGATNACACAAATGTGTCTAGAACTATTAGCTTAACTTCAACTCTAATCAAAGTTATATTGGATAACTATTACCTTAACTATTATATGCAACTATTATGTTAAATATAATGATTTTACAACTATTAGCTTAACTACAACTCTAATTGCTTACAGCTTAGTCCAATTGAATTTGACATCTAGGAGTCTAGCTAATGTGCAATCATGTAAGAGTCAAACTCCAAATAAAATAGTTTGAATTCTTAATAAATTCATCTGAACTCGTGTAATAACTGCACTTAGTGGCATGGTATTGTGCAAATAATGTGACACTCAAACTCCACATACCAATTGGGATTACACTTAATGTGCATAAGACTTAGTCAAATTCCATTTAGAAGCTAGAAGTCAAAATAACTCATAGCTCTCTTATTAACTACAATAGATTTATATTAGCTTAACTATTAGATACAACTACTAGCTTAACTCTAATGATTGTACATCTATTAGCTTAACTTCAACTCTAATTACTTATGGCTTAGTCCAACTATATTTGACATCTAGGAGTCTAGCTAATGTGCACTCATGTAAGAGTCTAAATCCTAATAAAATAGTTTGAACTCCTAATAAATTCCTTTGACCTCATGTGATAACTACACTTAGTAGCATAGTATTGTGCAACTCATGTGACACTTGAACTACACCTACCAACTCAGAGTTTAATTAATGTGCATAAGGCTTAGTCAAGATAACTCAAATCTCGTTTATTAACCACAATAGATTTATATTAACTTTTAAATTAGCTATTAATTGTTCGAACTCCTTATAAACAATTATAAAAAATAAAAAATATCTCATGTGATAAGTGAACTTAATGGAATGGTAATGTGTAGTCCATGTGAGAGTTGAACTCCATCTAGCAGCTCAAAGTTGATTTAATTAGGAAAACTGCATTTTACAGTTGGGAGTTGAAGTAAAGTGCAGTTCGTGTGATAGTATAATTCCTAATAAAATCCTCTGAACTCCTAATAAATTCCTCTTAACTCATGTGATAACTGCACTTAGTGGTATGGTAACGTGCAAGTGATGTGACACTTGAACTCCACCTACCAATTGGGAGTCCAGTTAATGTGCATAAGGCTTAGTCCAACTCCATTTGGAAGCTAGAAGTGAGGATAACTTGAAGCTCTTTTATTAGCTACAATATATTTATATTAACTTTTAAATTAACTATTAAATACAACTATTAGCTTAACTCCAACATGATGATACAACTATGATCTTAACTTCAACTATGAGATTAACAACCACAACTTAAGTGGTTTTTATGTTAGATTAACTATTAGATACAAGTAATTGACACATTCTTTAGAAAAAAAACTATAACTGCTAGGTTAAGTCCAATGATGATACAACTTTACCTTAACTCCAACTCCAATCACAAATTTTAATTGAACTACAATGATTCATATATTAACTTTTAAATTAACTATTAGATATAATTATTGGTTTAAATCCAATGATTTTACAACTATTAGCTTAACTTTAACTCTAATCACTATTATATTGGATAACTATTAGATTAACTATTACTTTAAATCCAATCATGATACAACTATTAAATTAACTTCACTGGTATATATTCCTCTTGGCGTATTCCAAACATATTAATCTTATTAATATGATTGTTGCTAGTATCCTAAGTATTGAGTGGGTTTAATATATTCCAACACCCCCCTATAAGTATGAATTTATGATGGTATGTCAAGAAAATATGGATTCATATGGATGCATATAGGTCCCAGAAACAAGGTTATGGTCACCCTTTAAGAATTACTATGTCCAAAAAGTAGAGGAAAGAGAAAAAACCACATGGGGAAAATCGTCCCTCAAGATAGGACATGAGAGGCAAACAAAAAAAATGATGTCGCTGCTGCTCCAAAATAAATGTTGACGTATGGAGGAATATTCTTCTTGGGAAGAATGAAAATATGCTCACCTAGATCAAAGACAACTGCAGGATGGAAACTAGGACCATGTAGAAAAACTAAGATCCAATAATGTGAATGCTCTTGAGAGTTATAATCATATCCAAGATGAAATGATGAATTGAACTTCGAACCAATAGAGATGAAATCAACTTCGTATAGGTGAAATAATTGTCCAAGAGAATGTATAATTCCTCCCACTTCATTTACACAGAGAGGATATGTGCAAGTGGTCATCATAGGAACATAGAGAAGCCATGGGATCAAAGAGTGTGAATGCATGGGTGGAACAGACTGATATAGCTTCTAAACAATCCAAAATATCACATATAAGTATATCAGTAGACTTATGGTAATATACTGGTAATGAATCCTTTATAGTAGAAGTAAGAAAGGAGGAAGGAAGGAGATCTTTAAAGAGGCTTTGAGGATTGATTCCAAGAACATAGGACGAAATGGAAAATCATATCAGAGAAAGTATGGTAAATGGAAGGACACTAATAGCACTAGATATGGCTAAGAAAACATCTTGAAAGTCACTGGGTTGCACACCATCAATGAGAGAGGTATGCACAAAGTGTGAAGGCTATGGTACATAGATATCAGAATATAAGATAGAAGACATAGAGAACAATGAATGCATGAGTGAATCATAATCAATAAAAATATAAGCTCCATGTGTCACTTCTTTTTCATCATCAGTATCTTCAAGAGACATAGAAAAATATTTATCTTCAATATAAGCTTCTTCATTGGAGGAGGAAGAATTCTTCATTGAAGGAGGAAGAATTCGAATCAAAGAGGGTAGAAGCAACATGAACTGTATGAGAAACTTCTTCATCATGATCAACTTCATCAAAGAATGTAGAGGAAAATAAATATTGATAGAGAGAATAAGAGGAGATGTTGGAATCGCTCCATGCTTCATCTTCTATTTCCTGCAAACCAAAATCTTCTTCCAAAATTTTCCAAAGCTCAAATGGATATTCACTAGAATCTATGAGATGATGTATATTTGGAAACATTTCCAAGCACATGATTGTAGCTAGGGTTTTACCCCTAGCTTGTGTGAATGAGCACCTACTAAGGATAACTGACTCCTTAGTAGCAGTTTAGTAAAAAGTAAATAACAATGCTAAACAGGAATAAAAACTAATCTAAAACTCGTGCATGAAACAAAACAGTAAAATATAAATAATGGTTTTTTATTGATATTACCTCCGATGTGGAGGTTGGTGAATCTCTTTGCGCTGATCCGTGAGGTTGCTCCGAGCTCTAGCTGCTCCTTCTCTTTCTCCGGTGGTGGAAATGGGCCAAAAGGGACTCTCAATGGTGAAAGTAGCTCAAAGGGTGAGCTAGGGTTTCAAGAGTAATTTTGGCAGAGTGAGGATGCTTGTGACTGTGGATGTGAAATGAGGGGTCTCCATCACCTATTTATGGTTTTTTAGTGGTGGAGTGCTTTCCCATGGTTTTTGGAAACCATGTGGTTTAGGGTAGTTGTTTAGGGTTTTTTCCTCCTTTTCCTCATTATTTTATATTTTTTCTTCCCTTTTGGGGATTTTTGCTATTTTAGAGGAATTTTGGATATTTTTGGAGGAAAAAAGGGGTTTTTTGGCCTTTTGGAGGCTTTTTAGTGGGAATATGGTAGGAAAATAGACAAATGAGCCATGTAGTGGGGTAGATGAGGTAGTGAACACTTTTTGGGTGTTAACAGATTGCCCCCTGATATGTGAGGGTAGGAGCTCATCGTATGGCCGATGGACATCATAAGTCATATATGGTTTTCTTGGGGTGTGGAGAAGAGAAGAAACAAACTGAAGCCCGGAACAACGATCCTGAACCAACTGCAAGAACTAAAAGTACATAACCTCAATAATGGATGAGGAATCATCTGATCATATGGACGAGGCGGGCATTCCCATGCTCGTATAAAAATAATAATGGGGTCCTGACATATACATGGCCTCAAAGACTGAATGAGGAAGAATCTCAATATATGGACGAGGAGGGCATACCCATGCTCGTATCAAGATACATAAATATAACTGTGAGGCCCAAAAAAGGAGGACCTGTGGGATACATGAAAAACCACTGTGTATATCATAAGGGTCCAGAAGGGACACAAATCTGGGACATACTGCTGGGCTGACCATATCTGAGCTGGAAAACTGATGCACTGGGATGACAGCAGTGCTACTGAATGTGGTACCAAAGGAGCTGATGAGATACTGGATCAGAGTGACAAGGGTCACACTCGCAATGGTACATTGAAGTGGAACTAAACTGGGTACTCAAGGAAGTACAGAACTGAAGGACTTCCGAATACAATCGCCAACGCAGCCCGGACATCCACAGGAACATATAACTAGGCGTTCCGAAGTGACTCACCAATGTGCTAGAGTCGGGGGAAATCCGGGGTCTTCGACAAATAATGGAAAGGATATAAATCCTACGTGATTCTCAACGATGCGTTCAAGGTGCTGAAGTCAAGCATGTGAGAAACAACCATTCGGAGAGGCAATGATGACTCCTCCCAAAATGGTCCGTAGGCACTCACCACAGATGGTGATGGGTCCAAGGTGTAGGGGCCTCTAGGTCTATCCTCTGGAATAGAGGGGCTGTCGTCGACAGAGGGAGACCTGCAACTATCAAGGCAATGATGGTTCCTTGATAGGAGCGCGAGGTGGAAAACCGAAATGTGATAGTACTGATGGTAGGATGGATGAACTGGGGGGAATTAACTGGGCAAGTAGGGTGGGTGGACTCAAACTTCCTTTGTTCAGAGTATGATGGCGGGGATGATCGGGCAGCATATGACACTGACTGGTGGTTAAGGAGATCATCGCTGTATTGGATCTGGGAGGGTGACTGGGCTGAGGGAGACGCAAGCTGTGGAAAATGGGCAGGAGACTGTAGAATACTCTGAACAAAGGCAACCGAATTGGGGGTGCTGCTGAGAGGATCGATCATGGCGCCAAGAGGCACAGGTGGAATTCTTCATGGGTTAGGGAACGAGAAGAAGTGTGTATATAAAATGGTACTGTCATGTGGATTTTTCGAGCCCAGGACAGTTCATGCTCGTGGTTGCTTTCAATATTAAGGAGTCTGAAAGCAATAAGAAGACTCTGAAGTGAGAGAAAGGTATGGTACTGTCATGTGGATTTTACGAGCCTAGGACAGTTCATGCTTGTGGTCGCTTTCAATTTTAAGGAGTCTGAAAGAAAATAAGAAGACTCTGAAATAATGGAATGGTACTGTCGTGTAGATTTTATGAGCCCAGGACAGTTCATGATCGTGGTTGCTTTCAATTTTAAGGAGTCTGAAAGCAAATAAGAAGACTCTGATATAATGAAATGGTACTGTCGTGCGGATTTTACGAGCCCAAGACAGTTCATGCTTGTGGTTGCTTTCAATTTTAAGGATTCTGAAAGCAAATAAGAAGACTCTGAGATAATGGAATGGTACTGTCGTGCGGATTTTACGAGCCCAGGACAGTTCATGCTCGTGGTTGCTTTCAATTTTAAGGAGTCTGAAAGCAAATAAGAAGACTCTGAAATAATGGGATGGTTAGGCAAGGAGGAAGTGTTCGATCAAGGAACATTGATGATGACTAGGAACAAGGGTGGGGGGGGGGACATCGGTGAGCCTCCTTGCGGGGTGAATGAATGGTGGAAAAATAACGAAACGTTTGCAGTATGACAGGAGTGGATGGCTTATGTAAAAAGAGTGGAATAAGCTGATGGCGGCCGATGTGGCACGCAAATTGATGCAACAAGTTGTTGGGCCACAATGCGGAAAGTGGACTGAGTGAGAGCAAGAAATGATCTCAAGCATCATCACGAGCTCGGAAAAAATGAATCCGGTGATAAACAGTGTGAAAAAAGAATGCAATGAGTTGACCATCATGACGGTCTCGTTGTGCTGATTCCAATGGTGGAAACGGTTCAGAAAATGGACTCCGTATGGGTTGAGAACGACCAAAACAAGAAAAAGTCAACTAACTATAAATAGTAAGTGGGCCCCACATGACACGTGTCATTTGTACTATTCGACTTTGACTTGTGATCGGAGTGGACCAAAG
>LPNX010117148.1:460268-506706 GCA_001517045.1 Pseudotsuga menziesii | reverse complement strand
GTTTTTTTTTTTTTTTTTTTGGAAAGGGAAGGGGAAGGACTATTTGGTTGTCATGAGTCTGATGAGGTTCATTTGTATGATTAACAGGATGCCACAAGTGCTATGGAGAGAGCGGGAGATACCCGATGAGATTATGGTCATCGTCTGAGAGGACCGGTGGGTGCGGTCGATGCTGGGGTTATTCGGACTGCTGAAGTTCACTGAGATACCGATGATGCGGTCAGCAGCATTACTGCTGGACCCACTGGTTGGTTTCTGGGAGCCAGATATACAGGCATTCCGAGTCCAGGGTGAGAGGGTGGACCTCACCCTGACTGATGTATACTTCTTGACGGGGTTGCCCTGCCTGGGGAGGGTAGTAGACACACAGCCGCGGGTGTCTGCGGACGTTGATATGGATGATATGTTGGAGCGGTTTTGTGTGGCAGATGCTTGAGTGCATAGGAATGCACTCTTGGTGAGAGACCTACAGGAGCCCACAGTACGGGCCATGGCAGCTTGTGTGGTGCGTGTTTTGGTATCCCAGTCACTGGAGAAGGTGTCTGGGGGCCAGATGCAGCTGGTGGAGCGTGTCCTGGCCGGTGTATATTATGCTTGGGGCCAGATGTTCTTGACCTGCGTTCAGCGGCAGCCGACAGCAGTGAAGGAGTCTGGCAAGGGGTTCTGTTATGGTTCGTTTTTATGTGCATTCTTTATGGAGAGGGTACCCACCCTGCGGCCACGGGTGCCGGTCAGGGTAGGAGGCTTGAGGTAGCCCCAGATGGTGCGATGGGGGGAGATGATGCGTCGCCGTGGTGGCGGTGACGTTGGGCAGTACTTTACGCAGGAGTTGTACCTGCAGTGGCTCCAGCTACCGTTGACACTGGAGGATTATCCATATAGAGATATGGACTTTACCGGAGATCCAGATGCGCCACGGCCGCCAGGACAGGCATGGGGACCTGATGGTACGTATGGTTTGATTGTATTGTCAGTTTTTATATATATGATAGTTGATGGATATATGGTTACTGACAAATATTTGATCTGCAGATGTGGGCCTGAGACTGCCACCAGGGCATGTGGCACGGAGGGGGATGGTGGTCGTTCCAGCTCTGCCTGGGCGGGGGGAGGTGCGTCGCTGGGATGCAGAGGGGACACTGGAGTCTGTGCGGGTGTTTCTATACCGTTTGCTGGTGGGAGTGACTGACGAGGAGTGGCGGGACATCGATCCGGACGTGATCCAGGATTGCATGAGGGCACCTCGGGATTTCAGATCGATCGCGATTCGGGTGGCGATCTTGGCAGATAGGGCACGGGCACAGGAGCCCGCAGGGGATGAGGATGTGCCAGAGGAGGAGTGAGGGGAGGACTCAAAGGCCGCAGATATTGGTAGTGATGTAGGGTATGACTCTCATTAGGGAGTGCAGGGGACTCCCCTCGATTTTTGGTAGCTCCGGCATGTATTTGATGAGGCTTTAGGGATGTACAGTCATTTTTTTGTATAGCGAAGTACAGGGGTACTCGGGACATGTATAGTGCTATGACATGTATTATTTTTTGATGTATATATATATATGCACATGGATGCACATTTTTGAGATGTTGTTTTAGTTGTACGCACATGGATGCGCTTTATGATGTGTGATGTGTTTGTATTGCATGTGGATGCAAGTAGTCGAGGATGTTGGGCACATGGATGCCCCTTGGATGATGTATGTATGATTAGGCACATGGATGCCCCTGTAGATACAAATGTGGTTTAATGGTTTATGTACATTAATGCAAATTTTGATGTAATGCAATCTTTATCAGTTTTTATATATTTTGAGGAGATGATATGCAGGATGGAGGTGTTACATGGTGTGATTGATATGCCACTCTAGGATGTTATTGGCCATTTGATCTACGATGCTATTGTAAGCTCTTGGGATATGTGTGAATGTGATGGATTCAAACTGTTGGCTTAGTTGTTTTGTACGCAGGAATTTTCTAAAGAGGCAAGGATCACGCACCTGGTAGCAGTTGTTGAGCTGGGAGACAAGTAGCTGGGAGTCCAGAAACACATGAAGGTGACATATGCCCATCTGGAGGGCAGCGCTCAGGAGACCGGTCACGGCATCATACTCCGCCTGGTTATTGGTAGCGGTGCCTATACATATTCCGTCAAGGTGAATCAGTTCGTTGGAAGGGGAATATAAGACCCATGCTGCAGAAGCCAGGTTGGGAGACCAGCGGCTTGCACCATCAGTGAAGCCAGTGTAGCGAGGTGGAAGATGGTCCATCTGTGGGCATGCAAAAAAAAATGATGAATGTAAGATTATGGTAAAGAAGGTGAAAA
Source organism: Pseudotsuga menziesii (assembly GCA_001517045.1). Classification (NCBI taxonomy): domain Eukaryota; kingdom Viridiplantae; phylum Streptophyta; class Pinopsida; order Pinales; family Pinaceae; genus Pseudotsuga; species Pseudotsuga menziesii. Next base: position 504,386 of record LPNX010117148.1, on the reverse strand, counting down.
ACAAAAAGAGAGCAAACTGTACAAGGCGGACCCATGAGGTCGCGGTTGCAGTTATGGGTAAAAACGCTTAAGATACAACCCATTACAGGGGTTGCGTAAAGGGTGGCCTTCACAGTCTGCTAAAATGTATGCCCCCTTGCCAAGGCAATTTTTCACAATGTAAGGGCCTTGCCACATGGATTCAAACTTTCCTTTACCAGTTTTGTCGTGGGCTTGGTCATAGGCGAGGATGAGGTCCCCTTCGTGGAAAGTTCGAGGGTGGACATGTTTGTCATAACCGGCTTTGGAGCGGTTTTTTGCAGCTTCGATGTTATGGAGAGTGGCATGACGATCTTCATCTGCTTGTTCGAGGGATAGCAAATGTTGCTCAAGGGGGGAGGTATCAGGGAGAAGCTCAACGGTGATATGCAAGGCTGGTATCTGACACTCGATGGGGAGGACAGACTCTACACCATGAACTAAATGAAATGGGGTAAAACCAGTGGCGGTCTTGGTGGAGGTACGGTAAGCCCATAAGGCAGGGAATAGCATGTGGTGCCAATTGGACTTATGCTACTCAACAGTGCGTTGGAGTATGGTTTTGAGGATTTTGTTAACAGCTTCTACTTGACCATTCCCTTGAGGGTCGTAAGCAGAAGAAAATTGGTGTTCAAACTTGAGGAGGGTGGATAACTCACACCACACGGAATCTTCAAAGTGTGATCCATGGTCTGAGACCAATTGTTTAGGGACCCCGAATCGAGTGATAACATGGTTAAAAAAGAAACGGGCAGCAGTGTCAGCGGTAGAGTTGAAGGTGGGCATGGCTTCCGCCCATTTGGTGAAGTAGTCGATGGCAACAATGATGTACTTATGGCCGTTCGCAGATGGGGGTCTACACTCCATGAAGTCGATGGCCCACTTACAAAAGGGACCAACGGTGACGACTGGGTGCAATGGAGCGGGTGGTGTCCGGGCCTTGGGGACAAAAAGTTGGCAGTTATGGCAATGCTTGACCACAGAGATGCAGTCGGTGAAGAGTGTGGGCCAGAAGTATCCAGCGTGGATGACCTTTTGGGCAGTGGCCATCCCTGAGAAATGGCCACTGCAGGCACCGCTATGACAATCATTAAGGACGTGTTCAACTTCCTCAAGTGTGAGGCAGCGACGAAGAAGGTATCGACCCCTCGCCGGTAAAGGACGTCTCCGATGAGGAGGTAGCGAGAGGCCTGGTGACGGATATGACGATGTTCATTATGAGTGATGTCGGGTCGAAATTTCTACGTGCCTAGGTATAACAAGATATCACCGTACCATGGGTCATCAGACGAGATAGTGAACAAATGGTTGTCAGGTAACTCATCGGAGATGGGTGGGGCCGGGAGAAAAGAAGGAAGATCAGTGATAAGATGGGCAAGGGCAAGCACTTTAGTGCTCTTAGGTGTTCGGAACGTGAGGTCATATTCCTGGAGGATAATGACCCATTTAGCCACACGACCTTGCAGGAGCCGCCGATTTAGGAGATATACCATGGGGTTAGAGTCGGCGACGACTGTGGTATGACTAAGTAAAATGTAGTGTTGCAATTTTTGGATGGAAAATACCACGGCTAGGGCTAGTCTCTCCTCATATGGGTAACATAGGGGTGGGCCGGACAAGGTCTGGCTGACGTAGTAAATGACATTCTCTTGGTGTGAGGTGTCTTCTTGAACCAAGACGCCAGACACAGCATGCTCAGATGCCGAGACGTCATTAGAGGAATTTTGGGGTCTAAAATGGGCCTCCTAAGGAAAATAATAAAATAATAGTTAAAATAATAAAATAATATTGATTAATTTTGGAGGAAGAAAGAAAAAAACTACTTTTTGTGTTCGTATTTTCGACATATCTCCCTGTGTTTTTACTCAAATTTAGATCAAGAGAACTCGTTGGATGCGGAATTTGATTCCGCATCCAACGAGTACCCACACTGCATACTTTTGATGGACCCCGCTACCCCAAAAACAAGAAATAATTGAAAAAATGTGATGATGATGTCAAAATTTGAGTAAAAACACAGGGAGATATGTCAAAAATACGAACAAAAAAAGTAGTTTTTTTTAATGACAAATATGCCAATTCAACCATTATGGTTGACTTATTTTATTGAAATTCTATTGGTTCTTGAATTCCAACTCACAAAAACTTATTTTGGCACGTTTTCTTATAAGGCCCATTTTAGACCCCAAATTTCCTCTAATGAAAGGATGAAGTCCTGAGAGAAATCTGGGGGGGAGATCAAGGGGGCTTATGTGAGAGCTTTCTTGGGGCTTCGAATGCAACTTCTACTTGCTCGTCCCAGACAAAGGGTACGTGGGTACGGAGCAGGTGCAGGAAACCGTGAACGGTTGTGGTGTAATCGGGAACGAAGCGTCGAAGGAAATTGGAGTGCCCTTGCAGACTTTGGAGCTGCCGGAGCGTGCGAGGAGAGGGAAGGTCTAAAATGGCTTGGACTTTTAGAGGATCAACAGTAATTCTTTTCTGGGAAACAATGAAACCCAAAAATCGGCCTGCCAGAATGCAAAAGACACACTTGTGTGGGTTCAAGCGGATTTGATATTTGCGACAACGCAGAAAAACTTACCGAAGGTCGTTAAGGTGGTCGGATCGTTTCCGGGAACAAGCTGTAAGGTCATCAAGGTAGACGAGCAGGATGTGGAACACATCATGAAAGCAATAGGTCATGGCCCGCTGGAATGTGGCACCAGCATTTTTTAGGCCAAAAGGCATGACGCGATAGGCGAAGGTGCCCCATGGGGTGGTAAAGGCAGTTTTGTACTAGTCCTCCTTTCGGATTTGGATCTGATTGTATCCAGAAAAACCGTCCACGAATGAAAGGACTTCATGCCCCGCACACGCATCAATGATCTGGTCAATAAATGGCGTGGGGAAATTGTCTTTTGGACAAGCACGGTTTAAATCTCAGAAGTCAGTGCATACTTTAATGGTGCCTTGTTTTTTGTTAACGGGAACAGGGTTGGAAACCCAGGTGGTATAGGCAATAGGATAAATGAATCCTGCGTGTGAAGTTTCTCGATCTCTTCTTTGACAGCGGGGAGTTTTGAGGGATGAATGGGGCGCTGTTTCTGATGGACGGGGGGTACATCAGGCCATGTGTCAATGTGGTGCTCTATAATGGCAGGGTCAAGGCCAGGCATTTCGGTATAGGACCAGGCAAAGACATCACGGAATTCCATGAAGAGTTTCTTGTATTCCTCAATCTCTTCTTCATTGCAAGAGGCTCCTAAAGTGATGAGTTCAGGGGTGCTTCCTAGGGCAGTGATATCAATTTGGATGACAGGTGAGATGTTGGCCATGTTACCCTCGTCGAAGGCATCAGGAGCAGGAATAGGGTCCTTGAACCAGTCAACCTTGGGGGGAAGGAAGTCTTTGGATTCAACTGCAAATTGGGAAGCAGTGTTAGAGGAGGATTCATCTGGGAGGAAGTAGGAACGATGGTGCATATCATCCCAGGGATAGTCTGGGGCAGTGAGAGCCTCGAGGATTTCCTCATCAGTACGGAAAGTTTGTGTCGTCAAATCGGTTGACGAGGAAGTAGTGGCAGAAGAGATCATATAAATGGTATTAATCTCTTCAAAATAGGGAGAGACCGGGAGGTGGATCTCCTCAATGGTGGGTGGTGCCGTCTCAAGATCCAGATTGTTCATATCAAAGAGAGCTACTCTGTAATCGGGGAGATCAGGACAATGATTTGTGTAATGCCCGTAAATACCGCATATGGCACAGGAGTGGTTAGTGCGCAAGGATTTGTCGCGAGGCTTAGGGGTTGAATCAAGGTGGACAACCGGTATACTGGGGTCATCGTCAAGCGTTTGCATGTATTTCTGTAGTGTCGATAGCTGAGGACATTGGTGAGTTGCATGGCCCAACTCATCGCATAGCGAGAATTTGGGAGGAGCACGAAACACAGGGGGTTTTTTGACTGTCTTGGAAGGTGGGACAGCAGTGTAAGGTTGGGGGCCTCTTCCCCCAGTGGGTTTGGTAAGCGGAGGAGGGGGGTTCGTGGAGGACGACGGGGTAGCGACACCGAGAGGTGGTTGACTAGTAGTGACAATGGGTTGTACCAGTTGCAGGACGACATCTGGTGTCGACGGGGGAACGGGAGGAGAAAGATACCAAACGGGTAATCCTAAGGTTAACCCAGGGAGGCTGAGGGTAGCCATGACTGGGGCACTAACTACTCTTGATGGAGGGAAAAGAAAAGGAATGGTATGGATGGGGGTAGCACCAATATGGCTAGGTACCAAAGGGGGTTTCGGCAACAAAGGCGGTTGAGTAGTAGGAGTTCGCGTATTGTGGGATAGTGTACATAGGTCAGACACGTCAGTGGCGGGTGACGGGGGTGGAATATATTGGAAGGTCGAGGTCATGGGCGCATTTGAGTAAACTTCGGGCTCCGTAGAGGAAACAACTGAAGTGGTGGCACTCGAAATAGGTTGTTCAATCATGGGGAGAACATTTTCGGGTGCCGTGGGGGCATTGGGATCATGGTAAGTGAGTTGGTCAACCTTGACCACGTGTCCCTCATGAGGGAACATCATGGTACAAAAAATGGTAGAAGCAACCGCCCGCATGGCATACATGTAGCTACGGCCAAGTAAAAGGTTATAATCAAGCTGTGCATTGATAACCTCGATATTGATGAGGACAGTTTTGCCAGCTAGCTGGACGGGGACGTTAGTTAAGAGGCCTTGTGGTTGAGCCAAACGACCATTGTAGGCACGCAACGCAGTGGAGGACTGATGGAGGGTGGGGGATCCCATTTTCTGCCAGATGGAGGTGGGCATGACACATGTAGAGGCACCTTCATCAATAATGCATCGATGGACGACAAAATTCTGGATGGAAACGAAAACTTGAAATGCTAAAGTGGAAGGCATGTGGGGTTCGGATTGGTCCAAATCAAACACCATTACATTTGAATCGTTTGGATCGATAGCCCCAATGGCTGAGAGTAAAGTCTTGCGCTGTGAAGGGCAGTTTTTCAAAACTTCTAACGCAGACATGGCTGCGGGAGATTGGGCTAAGTCATCAACAATGTTGTAGTTTGATGCAGTGCGTGCATTGGGGTTGTTGTTAATACGGCGAAGTGGCAAACGCGGTGCTTTAGGAGCACCCTCTAGTGGAGGTGGAGGTATACGTAACGCCTGATCAATGGGATGAGCATTAGTGGGTTTATCGGCGGGAGGGGCTTCAGGGGTGGAGCCGTATTGGTTTCTTCGGGTCTGGAGGTTGACCTCATCAGAGGACATCATCAACAAGTGGTGGGTACCTGAATCAAGCATGGGTTGATCAGGAGCAGTGATTTGTTGTTGGGTTGGGGCGTTGGCTTGAGGGGGAGCCAATGGTTGGGTGTTCACGACGCCTTGGGTTGGTAAGGGGTTTTGCAGCACCAAAGGTGGCTACTGAGGTTGTGGAGGGTTGGGTGGTGCTTGAGGAGCCGCCTGCCCTAGGCGGCGGGCATCCTCAGCCCAAAGTTGCTGAACTCGCTCCATGTGTGGGAAAAAATGTTTGTAGTGGCCATAGACCCCGCAAATAGAACAAGGATGGTTTGTTCGCAGATTGGGGTTTTTAGCCTGCTTGGGCAGGCGATCAAGGTTTTGGTTAGCAGGGGCCGCATTATTATTATCAGGGGGATTGGGGGGTTGACCAGCTTGGTCTGTAGGTTGGTTGTTCCCATGATTTCGGCCCTTGCCACGGCTTGGTTGGCCTTGGTTACATTGGTTGTTCTGGTTTTGCTACGGGTTTTGTTGGGGGTAAGGTTTCCCTTGGGAAGCAGGTGGATTCTGAGGTTGCGCAGGTGCTGGAGCAGGTTGCGGTGGATGATATCTAGGTGGTGGTTGCACAGGTGTAACAACTTGAGAGGGTTGGGGGTTTACCGCAGGGGCTGCCTGTGGCGGGTAATAAACGAGTTGGGATTGTGAAGGTACAGGAGCTGGTGCAGCCTGCTGGTGGTAGTAGGGCTGAGGTGCGACCGGGGGGGCTAAACAGGAGTCGCATGACCAAAGCACTGAGGTGGACATGAGGGTCCATGGGTATGGTGAGGATGTGTCATGGGAGGATACAAGTTGGTGGCTCCAGGCTGTGAGGTATCCCGCGAGAGGTCCAGGCCAGGGGTAGGACGTGCTATGGAAAATGGTTGAGGATGTGAAGAGACTCGGCCAATGATGCCGTTGGCTGCGTGGGATTCCCCCGGCACATTGTGCTGGGAAGACTCACCGCGAGGGGTGTCAGGCATAATGGTATAAAGATAGCCCGACTGGGTGTAAATGAGGTCGAATTGCTGGGCCTTAAGGATGGCCTCTTCTTCAGACTGGGGTCTTTCGGATGCTACATCCTTAGCAATGACAGGAAGGAGGGATTTGAGGAACCAATCCAGGAAGATACGATCATCTAACTTAATCTTGCATAGGCTACGGCGTCGATGCCACTCATGAATGTGGTCCGTGATGTGGGTAGCCATGTTCTGTCTGCATGATAGTAGGATCTCAACACCCGCATCATAGTGGACAGGTAACTGGAAGAACTACAGGAAGGTGGAGGCAAGGGAAGCAAATGTGTTATGTGTTCCATGGGGTTGCTCGATATACCACTTGGCTGCAGAGCCAGTGAAGGTGTGCTGTAAGAGATGGAGGCGGATAGAGACGTCTACTATGGAGTTGGAGGAACACCATAGATGGAAGGACATAATATGGTTTTGTGGGTCCTCACCTGCCTTGCCATCGAACTTGGGGATGTCAGAGGGGAGCTTGGTGGGCATGTGAGGCCATGCCGGGTCATGTCGGATAGGGTCGTTAGTCAATCTGGCGAGGTCAAGAAGGTTGAGGCTAGCCATGAACGGAAAACTGGAGGAAGGATGGGACACAGTAGTGGGTTGGGCCAAATTGAGGCCAATGCCCCCAAGTGGAGGGGTAGTGGTAGGGAGGTTGCCCCCAAGTGGGGGAACTAAGGTGGTATGGGATGGTCCCGCACTGCCATGGGTAGTGTGAGCCACTGATGAAGTGGGAATAGGTATTCCTGCTATGGGAATAGGTGCCATGAGGGGAACGGTAGAGGGCCCCGTGGAGGGCATACCCAAAACAGGTGTGGTAACAGGTATAGGGGCTGGTGTAGTGGTGGATGTGCCACCAACGATCTCTACCAAAATGGGAGTCGAAGTTACGCCAACCATGGGGCTATTGGGGGCAGTGTAAATGGGGTTCTCAGACTCTAGCTCAGAATCAGAGGTAAAATAAGGGGCGTCAATATCCGGTGACGGGGTCCTATGCCGCTGACGAGTGGAGTCAAGTGATAAGGCTCGAGATCTATGATAAGTGGTATCAAGTGAGGATGATCTGTGGCGATGACGGGTGGTGTCAAGTGAACCGTGCTGTGGGGGCTTGCCCCTGAGGCACCGAGAATGTCTCGGAGATTCAATGGTGACAGATGGTGTCAAATTTATGTGGGTTGAGTTGAGTAAAAAACAGCTCGAAAACCCGAATGCAACCGAGTGTGCAGAAGGGGAGCTTGAAAAATAAGGCACTCAGGCCAACAACCTACTCAAAACACCCAATGTAACAGCTGTGCCACAATAGGTGTAGTGTCAACAGAAATGGTCAGAATACCAACAAGTAGCAGGTTTCCTAAAAATAAAAAACGGTGGACTCACTAGACCAAAAGGAGGTAAGGGAGCATGCAAACACCTAACTAAAAGTATTCTGACTCAACTAGACATATCCTCTGCAAGGTGATGAGATCCAAGTCAGACAATATGAATAGGAAAGCCAAGTGGCTATGATATCCCCCTACCGGGAGGGACACCGGGTAGTCAAATCCTAGAAGAATGGCAACTAAGATACCCCGTTCATGACACATCCAGAAAGGTGAATCTGTCGCTTGGTCCTTTTACCGCAATACCCCTATACATGGATATCCCAAGAAATGTGAAAGGTATCCCTTTAGTTACTGAATGGAGTGCGGTATTCCACTCAGGCCTCCGGAACCAATCTCACGACTTCAACCCTCCTAAGGGAGAGGCCCTCTGGTAAACTGGTTGTGACCGTGCCAAAAAATACTAGGGGATTTTGGTTCCCTAATTGGACAACAACTATGTCTCAAGTGTAAATAACCAAGGGGTGTTATTGGAAGCCTATCCCCCCAATTCTACATAACTACAAAACTTCTTTTGTGTTCCCCAAGTGGGGTTAGAATGTTGGTTGAGTTAAGTAGTATTTTAAGTCTCACTTGAATTAGGTGACAGAGTGTGTGCTCGTGAGGTGATGAACCCAAAATAGAAGGGCCACACAAAGGGGCAGCCTTCTAACTAACAACAATACTGAATGCACAACTTTAACCTACAAAAAATTCTGAAATAAACTGCTGAAATCTTAAACAAATGCTGTAAAATGGGGTTGTAGGAAAGGCTGTAAGGAAGTAGGGCTGCAGGTGGAACAGATGGCTGTGTAGATGCAGAAAATATTGCAGCAAAGGGGCTGGTTTGCAAAAACAGGACCATGGGTCTGTGGCGAAATCGGGCGGTCGGACCGCGGGTTTGATGGAAACAGATGCAGTCGGGGCGCAGCTAAGGAGATGAAACTCGCGCTCGGGACGCGGGAAAAAAGATGACAGGTGCGGTCGGGTCGCAGCTTAGGGGCTGAAAATCGCACTCGAGACGCGGGGAAAAAGACGATAGGCATGGTCGGGTCACAGCTAAGGGGCTGAATCTTGTGCTCGGGACGCGGGAAAAAAGATGACAGGCGCGGTCGGGTCGCAGCTAAGGGGCTGAAACTTGGGCTCGGGACGCGGGAAAATGGCCGATAGGCACGTTCAGATCGCAGCAAACAGGCTGAATAGCCACGGTTAGATCACAGGTAACAGACTTCAATCCGCCAGCAGGACGCCAGAGATGGTCTGATAGCCGCGGTCGGGTCGCAGGTAAAGGCCTGAAAGACGCGGTTAGGACGCAGTTGCAGAGGGAAAAACGCGGTTTACGGCGGCCAAAAGGGACAGCCGAAAGGAAAAAACTAACTGAAAACAGAGATTCAAAAGAAAAACCAGCAGAGTCGCCAAAACTGTAGCTAGGGTTTTACCCCTAGCTTGTGCGAATGAGCACCTACTAAGGATAACTAACTCCTTAGTAGCAGTTTAGTAAAAAGTAAATAACAATGCTAAATAAGAATAAAAACTAATCTAAAACTCGTGCATGAAACAAAACAGTAAAATATAAAGAATGGTTTTTTATTGATATTACCTCCGATGTGGAGGTTGGTGAAGCTCTTTGCGCTGATCCGTGAGGTTTCTCCGAGCTCTAGCTGCTCCTTCTCTTTCTCCGGTGGTGGAAATGGGCCAAAAGGGACTCTCAATGGTGAAAGTAGCTCAAAGGGTGAGCTAGGGTTTCAAGAGTAATTTTGGCAGAGTGAGGATGCTTGTGACTGTGGATGTGAAATGAGGGGTCTCCATCACCTATTTATAGTTTTTTAGTGGTGGAGTGCTTGCCCATGGTTTTTGGAAACCATGTGGTTTAGGGTAGTTGTTTAGGGTTTTTTCCTCCTTTTCCTCATTATTTTATATTTTTTCTTCCCTTTTGGAGATTTTTGCTATTTTAGAGGAATTTTGGATATTTTTGGAGGAAAAAAGGGGTTTTTTGGCCTTTTGGAGGCTTTTTAGATGGTTTTATGGCCTTTTGGAGGCATTTTAGGCCTTTTAGAGGCTTTTTAGTGGGAATATGGTAGCAAAATAGACAAATGAGCCATGTAGTGGGGTAGATGAGGTAGTGAACACTTTTTGGGTGTTAACAATGATGCCATAATCTCTATCACAATTATTTAGCCAATCAATATTCTCTTCATAAGACTTGGGTTTGCTCAAAGCACCAACAGAGACATCAAAGAGACATTGCCTCTTCAAGTATGCACTCATTTTTGGCTTCCAATAGGCATAGTTGAAAGGAGATAGTAGAGGAACTTTTGAATCCATATTGAAGTTGTTGCACCTGCAAATATTAAAGGATAATTAATTTATGAGCTCCCAAAGCTATGATACCATGTAAGAATTCTAAATCCTTTATGGAAACATGAATTCCATAAACAAGCTAATAATCTAAGCACATAATTAACCTCACTAGGAATTGAGAGAATTAGCATAAGGAGAGAAGAAGAGGAATTAATGAACACACATTAATGAATGATCAATAAATGATAATTGATATTATTACAATGGTAATACATTCTTGTAAAGGAAAATATAGTTGTAGAGAGACAACTCATAAAACTCATAAAGATTATAAAGGATGACTTACAAAAATATAGCAAATGCCCCATAGGTGGCTAAAGCACTTCCCAAATCTATCAAGGAACTCATGAATTGTCAAAAGCATGAGTGAGTTTTCAATGGAGATTGAAAAACATGCTAATATTGGAAAATGGAGAGAAAGTCATGAAGGATGGGTTGGAAACAAAAGAACCCAGTTTCCTAGTTGACTAGCTTTACCTTATCCACAGAAAAGCTGTAAAATATGAATAAAGCAGAATCTGCTGTAAAGTGTTATATACTAATTCTGGATGGCCAAAAGGTGGTCAAGATCAACCCAAAATCATAAATAAAGAATTGTTGGGATATAGAAGGCATGTATTGACTTTAAGGTGCAAGTGGATTCCAAATAATTAAGCTAGTGGGTGAAAAATTAATCAAATAATGATTAATTATTTTATCGTAAGTATTGAGTGGGTTTAACATATTCCAACAATGTTTCTGTGTTAACAGATTGCCCCTTGATTTCTGAGGACAGGATCTCATTGTATGGCCAATGGGAATCATAGGATCATGGGAATAGTAGCGACAAGAGTGGAGAGACTGGAGAGACATCCAGAGAAGTGGAGCTTCCTTATTCCACCTACTATGGCTTTTGATTTTTATTTTGGTTATAAAAAATGGACGAGATACATATAATGTGTAACATGTATATGGATGAGGTGAGAATACCCATGCTCATAACAATGTCAAAACAATAAATAATGGGATCAAGGTTCAAAATGTGGGAGGACATCAATACATATACAAATGATGATACATAATGGTGGCCTATGATGGGAGGATGAATACAATGTTGATCTGAAGAACTGATACATACGAACAATGTAATTCTCATGGAATGCAATATAATCACAACTGATGATTTCCTGGATCTAGAAGTGTACATATATATGGACTCAATGACTGAGAGGCAGAATATTTTTGGTAGAATGGGAAACATCAAGTACTAGAGATACATGGAAGCATGACACTGGGGCTTCTGAACACTATCTCCAACACATCTCGAAAATCACAAGGAACAAAAAACTTTGTGGGTCCCATAGTAGACTCACCAATGTGCTAGATTTGGGTGACAACCCAGGTCTTCGACCAAATAATGAAAAAACCAATACCCTATATGAATCGTAACATTGTGATGATGTAGATGAATTCGATCATGTGTGGCACAACCATCCCAAGAGGCACTAATGAATCCTCCCAAGTGGTCCAAGGAACTAATCAATGAGGTGGATAAAACAAGAATATAGGGACCTCTCAGTCTATACTATAGAATAGATGCACTGATGTTGACAGAGGGAGACCTGCAACTAATCAAGGCAATGATGTGTACTTTACTAGAAGCATGAGGAAGATAACATAAGATGTGGGACAATATAGGGACTGACACATTGAATGGGGGAACAGGGGCAGGGGAGTACGAGGGACTCAAGCTTCCTTTGTTTAGAGTATTGTAGTAGGGCTGACTTGGAAAAAAAATGAAACTGAATCATGGGAGAGGGATTATAGTTGTAATATTAGGAAGATAACTGGAAATGAGAAATACTGAGGGAAGTAATTGAACTAGTGATATCCAGGGGATCAAAGGTAGCATCATTGCAGGATACTCTGAACAAAGGCGATCCAATGGCAGGAAGATGGCATACTAGAATATCATATGTAGTGGTGCCTAAAGACATCGTTATGACACAATCTCGTGGATTTTTAGTGAGCCCGAGAAAGTAAATGTTTGATAGTGTTTTCATTTTTAGAGAGTCTAAAAACAATAATAAGACACTAGTGTGGTCTCTTTTTTGTTGATATTCTCCTAATCCCAAAAAAAGGATAAAAGTATACAAAGGAGATCTCTCACAACCATTGGAGAAGGAATACTTCTTTGTCGTTGGTAGTCCAACTAGGGCAGAGAAGGTTAAACCTATACTGACTGGATGGTTTTTCAAATACTTTTACAAGCATGAACAAAACCAAGTTTTCTCAGAAATATTTTCTTGATGAGAGGGAAAGAAAAGAGCTTAAAGACAACCCATAATCAGATTTTTCATAAAGTATGGTCCTAATGTCCGAGACAACATAAAAGTATACAAAGGGAAACATTCCTGGAAGGAAGGTGATAGGGTGTTCCTTTTCTTATAATAGTCTAGATGGTCCGAAAAAGGAAATAAATGAGGCTACATAGACTCTCTTTCAAATAATTTAATGAGAATGAAAGGAAGCAAGTGTTCTAAAAAATATTTTCATTCTTTTAGGAGTTAGAAAATATCTTAATAGAAACTTTGTAATGGTCAATCAATCAAGGGGGAAGTGTTTAATATATGGAAAGAGGTTATGTAGTGAACATGGGTGATAGGGATAAATGCAAAACACTAATGCGGCCCCCTTGTGGGATGATGGATGGTGGTCAAGATAGCCAAATGTGCAGTATGGATGGAGAGTAGGTATCATGAACTTGCCAACACATACAATGGGAGATTCATGTGATGCCATGCAAATTGAGGTGAATTCCAAGAAATGTCCCAGAATATCATACTGAGAGCATGGTACAATGATCTCGTCAAAATATAGAGGGCATAAAGCCAAACTCAGTCGTGCAAACGACATCTCAAATGGACTCCAGATGACTCTGACTACCAACTAGTAATGTTTCCCCTAGTGCAGTGCTGCATGGGGAAAAGCTAGACCAAAAGGAGGCCTATGTGTACATAGCTAGCTCAACGTACAAGGTTTGATTCGCATGGTGGCACATAAATTGAAGTGACTCTGATAAATGGATCGAAGAAGATAGGGAGGGATTCAATATAGTACAGGTCATCTCTTCACCCGAGAGAGTTTTTACATAATGGTGGCGGCTTCCTGTCCTCATAGAGGATGATCCATATGTGAGCATAGATTACTGGGGAAATCTTGTAGATGCCTCAACCTCTAGTACAGGTCTAGGGACCTAACACTATGCTAGCATGTTGATAGCTAGATCATACATGTGAAATACTATGTGCTTGTATAGACGTGGGTTTGCACACTACAGTGGGGTACCAGCGGCGCAGGGGCAGGTAGGATGTGTTAGATCCACCTGCTCACATGCAAATGATGTGGCGTATTTCTACAATGGAATCAATGCAACTAGACATGGAGAAACTACTAGAGGGTGTCACCAACTCGTTGTGATAAAAATACAAAATTAGAAAGAAAAACTACGACCAGAGTATACTCATGGTGATGTCAAGCATAAAACCTCCAACAAAGGAAATTGGCATTACCATGGAGACTATGCAATTGGCGCAAAGTATGTGGAGGGTGAAGATTCAAAATGGCTTGAACCTTCATAGGTTCAATCGCAATATGTTTGTGAGAGACGATAAACCCGAGTAAACACCCAACTGGGACACAAAACACTCACTTGAAAGGGTTCAAGTGGACATTGTAATTGTGCCATTGCAATAAGACTTAGTGTAAGTCTCCCAGATGTTGGGAATGCTTCTAAGAGAGATTCATGAGATTTTGTAGCTAGAACAAGATAATATGATTAAGTTATTCAAATCAGAACATCATGGCCCAATGAAAAGTGGCTCCAGGATTTTCAAGGACAAATGGCATAACCCGATATGCAAACATTCTCGAGGGGGTTGTGAAAGAAGTATTATACTAGTTCTCTTTCTAGATTTGAATTTGGTTAAATTGAAAAAACCATCCATGAAAGAAAATAATTCATGTCCAGCAAATGCATCAATCATATGGTCAATGAACAGACTAGGGAAGTTTTCTTTCAGACATGCCAAGTTCAAGCCATGGAAGTTGGTACAGACATGAATGGTACCTTTTTTCTTATGGGAACAAGTTAGAAACCCAAGTGGTATACGCGATGGGGTATATGAAACCTGCTTTACACAGTTTCTCGATTTCAGCTTTGACAATAAGATCCTTTGAGGTGTGAATAGGTATTTTTTTTTGGCGTATGAGCACAACATCAGGCCATGTGTCGATATGATGTTCGACAATAGATGGATCAAGCCCAGACATCTCGGTATAGGACTAAGAAAAAATATCATGAAACTCCTTGAAGAGTGCTTTGTAAGAAGCAACTTCTTCAGGGGAGCAAGATGCTCTGAGTGTAATATCTTCAACTACCTCAGGAATGGTTGATATATTAACCTTTATAGTTGGAGAAATGTTATCCATGTTTCCCTGTTCAAAGGCATTGGGTGTCGGAATGGGTTTCTTGAACCAATCGACTTTTCCGTGGATGAAGTCTTTCACTTCAACTGAGTATTGATCTGATGATGAGATAGGTTCAATAAGAATAAAGAATGAGCGATGATGCATATCATCCCAAGGGTACTCAAGAGTCGAAAAAGATTCAAGAATCTCCTCATCATTGTTGAAACAATGTGTGAATAGATCGTAGGGATCCTCTACAACTAAGGAGATGGAAGGGCTAGTGGAAATGGAGATCATGTATATGGTGTTGGTTGTGTTCGAGGAAGAATCTGGAGGGTGGATTTCCTCGAACACGGTGATTTCAAAATCATGGGAGTGTTTTCGAAGGTCATGAAGGGCTGATCGATACTCAAGAAGACCTGGGAAATGGTGAGAGTAATGACCATACACGACACAAACTACACAAGGATGGTTGGTTCAAAATGAATTTTTCTTAACCATTGGTGGATCTAAGATGGTGACTACTGGAGTACCATGAAAATCATTCATAGTGTCCATATGTGTATGAAGGAGAGGAAACTATAGATAGTTTTGTGTTGCATGACCTTGAATATCACACAATACGCATGTGGGATCTAGATGAGGTTCAGTCGTTTCTTTGACGGCCTTTCCCCCAACCTTCTTTGGAGGAGGAGGGGAAGATGACGAGACATGAGTAGTCTTCAATGGACCAGGAGGTGGGTGTGACATCATCTCAATGGTTTGGATAGTAGTTAAAAAAACCTAGGTATTTGGGGGTGGGGTGGGTGGATTGAGGTACCACACAAGAATTCCCAGCGTAAATTTTTGTAGTTTTAGAGTAGCCATGATAGGATTGCTCATGATACCAGATGGTGGAAAAAGGAAGGGAATTGTGTGTACTAAGAAGGAAACCCAATAGTTCCCTGGTGACTATGGTTGGGGTTGTGACTAAGATTGTGATGTGGTCAAGATGGTACTAGATGTGATGGTGCATAAATCCGATACGTCAGTCCACGAAGGTGGGGGAGGTAAGGACAAAAAGGTATCCATCATAGGGGTGTTGGAGAACAGGATTGGGCTAACAACATATAAGGATGGAATGGACACAATGTTGATGGTGGAGTCGATAGTTGAAAGGACGTATTCTAGTGTGGCTATCCCCTCAGGATCATAGTATTTCAATTGGTCAATTGTCATGATCTTCCCAACCTGAGGGAACATCAATAGTTGAAATATGGTAGAGGTCACATCTCACATGTCATACATATAGCTACATTATAGGAGGATATTGTAATAAAGTTGGGCGTTGACAGCCTCAATGTCAATTAACATAGTTTTACCAACTAACTCAACATGAACATTCATGAGAATCTGCTCTGGTTGAGTAGAGAAACTACCGTAGGCATGAAGAGTAGTGGTGGAAGGTTTAAGGGTAGGGGACTCGAGTTTCTACAAGACAAAGGTGGAAATAACATGGGTGTATTTCTCCTCATCAATATTGCATTGATGTATGACCAAATTTTGAATTGAGACCGAAACTTGGAAGGCGGCAGTATAAGGAATCCAACTCTCTGCTTGATCCAATTCAAAGGTGATCAACGTGAAATCAGAGGGATCCACAAAACCTAGCACAGAAAACAACACTTTATGTTGTGATGGGAAAGTTTTAAGAACTTCCAAAGAGGACATCACTATAGGGGATTGGGCCAAGTCGTCAACTATGTTGCAGTTGAGCACATCTGTGGCACTAGCATTTTTTATGACACAACACATGGGAAACCATGGGTCTTTGGCCACCCCATCTATGAAAGGTCTCAGTAAGTGGAGAGACATATCAGAACTGGTAAATGTATATATCTCTAATGGGTTAATGGTTTCTGTGGTGGATCCATACTGGTCGCGTCGAGTCTAGAGGTTGAATTCATATGACAATGTCATGAGGTGATGGACACCAGCCTCAACCAGTGGGGCCGCAAAAAAAGTTACAGGAGAGGATGAGGCCAAGGACTGGGTTTCCAACCATCCCTTAGAGTGGTATGTGGTTTTGGAGCACCATAGGCAGAGGACCTAGTGGCACAGGGTTGGGTCAAGCTGGAGAAGATGTGTTTGGATCATGTTGATTGTCATTTTGAAGGAGTTGTTGGACGTGAGCAATCTGAGGACACTAACAGTTGGCCGAAAACTGTGGGTTCTTTCTAGGTCAATTGGGATGCTAGGGATTCTATGTAGGAGGTTCAGAACCATTTTTCGTTTGTAGGGTTGGCATGTTGGCTACCTCTTTGGGGTTGGTTATTTCCTTGATTTCTACCTCTCTTTTTATTACTATGCCCTTGTCAGTTATTGGGGGTAGGTTAGTTAGGAATGTTTTGCTGAGCATAAACCTATCCCATAGAAATCGGAGGAGTCAAGGCCAAAGATGGAGTGGGTTGCATAGATGGTGCATAAGAGACCGAAGGAGCTGGAGCTACTTCAAATCCAGCCAGAACGTAAATGTGCCGAACAAGTCGGTCCATGACTATGAGGATTTGGTGTGGGAGGTGTGTAGGAGGGGGTGGCTCAAGAATGAGTCATCACATGTGAGTAATCAGGGGTGTAACTGTGGGGAGCATAAGATAGAGTAGCTCTGGAGTGATCGATCATATGTTAGTAATCAGGGGCATAATTGGGTTGGGTGACATTAGGGTTGTTACCTTGATGGGGTGGCATCATGGGAGAGGCCGCATAAAAATGAGGGTGCTAGGTAATAAATTTGATAACTCCATCAGCAGCATGAGATTCCCCTAACATATCTCAGTGGTGGTGGCTTAGGTAGAATTGAGTATGATGGCATATAATTAACCAAACTGAGCATATATCAAATCAAACTACTAAGCCTTAAGGATGGCTTCCTCCTCAATTTTGGTTCTCTTAGATGCAATGTCCTTGGCTATGTGGGGGAGTAAGGTTTTGAGAAACTAGTCAAGGAATATCCTATCATCTAATTGGATATTGCACAAGCTATGTTAATGTTGCCACTCATGGATATGATCAGTGATGTGGGTAGAGTTCATATGGCGATAGAATAAAAGGATATCCACTCCCTTGTCATAACAAATGGGTAACTAAAAGTATTGTAGGAACATTGAAGCGAGTGAGGAGAAGTTGATGTAAGTAGCATGAGGGAGCTCGATGTACCACTTGGTCGCAACACCCATAAGTGTGTGCTAGAATAACCTAAATTGAATAGAGTCATCCACAATGTTGTTCAATTAACACCACAAGTGGAAAGACATGATGTAGTTCTAAGGGTCCTCTCTTGCCTTTCCCTAAAACATAGGGTTTCCTGGTGAAAGTTTTGTAGGAATAGGAGGCCATTGTGGGTGGTGACAAATGGGGTCATTCGTTAACCATGTCAAATTTGGTAGATTGAGACTATCCATAAAAGGTAGGCTAGAGCCAAGGCTGGCTTGGGAAGGACTAGTTCCCATGCATGACTAGGGGTGGATGAGGTTGAATTCCCATAGTAGGAATAGTCAGAAAGGATGTTGAAGGGCCACTACCCCTAGGTATAAAGGGTGGGATGGTAGGAACTGAGATTGTTGGTGTGGGGACACCACTATTGGGTAGCGTACTAGTAGCAATGTGTATAATGGAAATGGGCCCACTAGAAGGGATACCCATGATGATGGGTGGAAAGGAAATGGTCCATTGCCAACTATCCCTCTGTAGAAGAGATATGGATGCGCACCAGCCATGGGGATAGATGGAGCAGTGGATACGGTAGGTTCGGATTGGTAGGAATATGAATCAGAATCAGAGGTCATGTGTGTCTCTAAAGGTAGTAAGTGACGTCAAATATGGCTTCAATAGTGATGGTTCAAAGACCCGAAATAGGGGGTGTGCCCCCTAAGCCTATTTGAGTAGTGTGGTAGAGCTATGATGGATTATTGAATTGTTGTGATTGGAAATGAATATGGACCCCAGGTTTGATCGGCTTCCTAAAGGTTTAAGGGAGTTACTCAGCCACCAATCTTGTCTAACGAATTACATATTGGGGAAGTACCCCTAACTCCATGGCTTAGGTAAAACTGATAATCATTTTTCCATAAACGACAACTCTTGGCCTACCTCACAGGTGGGAACTAGTCAATCAGGTAAGGGTCGTTTCCCTTTTCACTTTGTAGTTCCTCTCAATGGCCAGCTACGTTGGGGTTCCTATGGTACTCCCCACAATGAATTTTAGGGCTATTCCCAAGTACTTCCCATAGTTAAGCAGATGGGGTTTATACCCTAATCCAAATGTTATTAGGTTAAATAATTTCTTTTAAGGCTTTGTTCGGGGTCATGAACTAAGCGTTTTCACTTTGTGGTGTGAATTTGTGTGCAACTATATGTCAAAAGAATAAATGTTTTTCTTCTAATATTGAAATTATGCTTGAAACAAATGAGTAGTAAAGAAATGTTAATTGAACACATGAAACAAGAATGGGGTTTCGACTATAGATATCAAATGTACAAACTCATCAACTAAGTAAGGGAGACCTCAAACACAGCAAGGGGATATAAAATATCAGAACCGGAAATAAAGACAGGTAAGAAGAGGGTTTGGGAGAAATAGGGGTCTGAAACAGGCACAAAAAAAAACTAAAAACTAATGGTTGCACATGACATTGGAGTAGGCTCGATCTGGGTCACATGAAATAGAGAAGCAGACGCTATCTAGGGATAAAAAAGTCAATTCACATAGAACAGAGGGTAAGAAATCACTAATTCACTTGAAACAGGGTCACAATGGCAACTGGGGTTGCTTCAGAAGCCGAGACAACAACGATTTGGATTTTTGAGCTAGGTCATGCTTTTAGAGGCTAAAGTCATGACCTAGGTCATTCTTATCGAGAAAAAAGGAGCAATTGGGTCACAACTTCTGACTAGATAAGTGTGACTCACATCGAATAGGAAAATTTTAAAAACAGAAAAGTCGGTTAGGGCCAAGGGGCAGAAAATGATGCAACAAAGGTTCGGATTGGTCATGAGGGGGCCCGATCTGTGACAACTTAAGCAAGAAACTAAAGAAAAACCTATAGAAAAACTACCAAAATAGGGATATGAATGGTTTGACTGAAGTGGAGTCACCAAAATTGTAACAAGGATTTCTCTATTGTTAGGTGCAGAAGCACCAACCTTAGATCATTGTGATTATAAGGAAGAGTTCAATGGAAAATAAAACAACAAGATAAACTAATAATGGAAGTAATGTATTTTTTTAACATTTTTCAACATATGATGGGTAAATTAAACTAATGCGAATAAAATGCCCCTCTTTTCCTCTAGAAAGGGCCACTGTAATTGTGCTTGAAAATTGTTTCGCAAATCCATGGGTTGGTTCTAAAATGGTCTCCATGGATAGTTGTCAAACGAGGAATGGATCCAATATGGGTACGGAGAATGTCTCAACGTACACCATAGGAATGGTATGGCAGTGGTAATGGTGGCAAGGGAGTTGTTGGGGCGCGCACCCTAACGGTCCTTAAGGTGGGTAACTCTGTGGGGTTGTAGGAGTTTGTAAGCAGAGTTACGAATCAAAATTGTCTTAGGGGCATCGGGGTTGAGTTAAATTCTTCTGTTTTAATAAACCCATGGTTTAAGTCTAGGGTTTAGGGTTCGGGGTGCCCATGGTTTAAGTCCATGGTTTTGTAATAGTGCGCTGTATAAATAGGCACTCTTGTAAAGAAGTCAGGTTAGGATTTTTGATGTAAGATGAATTGATGTGAAGCTAAGGCTTGTTTGTAATAAAGTTCAAGTCCCAGTTGTGTGCGTGGACGACCTCTACAGCTGTGTGCACAGAGACTTTTGGGTGATTCAGAAGATCTGCAGCTATGTGCACAGAGGCCTGCAACTGTGTGCGCTGCTTAGAGGACTTGAAGGGATCTGTAGCTGAGTGCGTAGATCAGAACTGTGGTTTTTGTAAAGAGTTGAATAAAACATAGTTCTATGGATGTAGCCCCTACACTAGGGGTGAACCACGTTATATCTGGTTTTGTGGTTCTTTTGTGTCGTTTCTATTATGTTTTGTTATGCATTGATAAGTAAATAACTGATAAGTAAGATCACTGCTAAATAATCACTTCACTGTGAAGTCCCAGTAAGGGTTAAGCAAGTAACTCTTTGTTTATCTAGTTGTGAAGTTATATACATATTGTCGAAGTTCTATATTGTATGATCATAACTTTTTAAAGGCTAAAGGTACAGTAATATCCCTCTTCTGCTTGCAGAAACCTGGTTATGTGGCACCCCATAGTTGTTTCGGGTGAGACTGCAACCTGTTCGTAGGTTGTTGCCGAAAGGGCCAACACTGTGGGTCTTTTGTTGGTGTGAGGTTATTGGTGTAAAACTCGGGTCTACCCTATAGCCCAACAAATTGGTTCCGTTGCCGGTTGAAATCAGTATCTGCTCAAGAGGGGTTTACGTCGTACCTCGAGGGATATGTTTTGGAGACCCTCTATGAAGGCAATCGATGATTGGATTGATGAGACTTATCTGAAATTCGCTGAGCAAGAGAACAACAATCTGAATCGTAGTGCAAATGAATTTTTACAAAGGTATGTTTTTTGTGATGCTTATGAAATTTTCTTTAGTAGCATCCACATAGAGTTGTACCAGTGGTTATCTAGGTTGACAGAGAGAAGGACGAATTTCCAAGAAGTTCAGTTACCCGCTTGGACCCCCACAAGAATTAATATATTGAAAAGGGTGAACAACGAGATATCTCGAGCTGTTGATTTCTGGACGACGCGAACCCTGGAAGCATTTGTGACGGAGTTCGTCGTCGACATGAGTACTTCCTTTAGCGAAGCAAAGTGGAAGTTTTTCAAAGGACCAAGGTGTAAGTTTTTGAATTCATTTAGTTTGAGAATTAAAATGCTATTAGCTGAAAAAGGTATGCTTCTCATTGAATTAGACTGTTAGATTTAGTATTACTAACATATGTTTGCAAGTGAAAATACCTTCGACGAGCAAAGTGGTTTTCTGCAAAGTGGCAAAAGGTACAAAAGATATTTCAGATCCTATTCCCTAGGTCACCATACCAAGTATTCCCCTGTAAGTCCCGCAGATTCAGAACCCAAAGAAACCCCTTCTGTTGGAAACCCTCCGGTAACCCCACAGCGTAGACCTGTTTTCCCTGAGAACCCGTCACAGTCCGTAAGTCACCCTAGTCCGATTATTCCTATTGCAGGTCAGTCTACCCCAGTAATTTTCCCCCGCCTACCTCTAGTCCCCCTACAACCCCCCCTAGATCCACTATGGCCCACATGAATGATGATATTAAGCTCCCTGTTTTCAAAGGAACTGGATCAGAGGATCCAGAAGACTTCTGGTTTTTATGTGAAGCAGTGTGGAATGCTAAAAACATTACAGATCAAGATGTAAGAAGGGCGCAGCTTGTTACTTCTTTCAGAGACTGGGCTTTGACCTGGTTCATGAAATTCTCCAATAATCAAAGTCATGCCTTAGATGATATTAAAGCGGTAATAATCAAAGAGTTTAAGAAACCTAAATCAGAGTCGCAGTGTATCACTGAATTGAAAGAGATTCAGCAGAGGCAAGGAGAATCAGTGTGGGACTTTGATCAGAGGTTCAAAGTTCTACTAGACCAAGTCAGTTTCACCATTGGACCTACACAGCACAAGGAATGGTTCATTGCAGCATTGTTGCCACATATTAGGACTCCACTCATGCAACAGAAGGTTGCTGACCAGCAAGAGGCTCTAGAAATCGCGATGAATCTTGAAACCACCCCTGTCGAAGATAATTCTGGTATTGCTCAAATCCAAGCATAGTTGGCAGCAATGGCTTTGGAGCTTCGCGATATGAAGAAAGGGAAAATTGGTCCCAAAGAGGTTTGGTGTACACAATGTCGGACAGAAGCTCATGCCAAGGAACAGTGTCCTATGGTACGAAATTACCTGAATACTGGTGTGCCAAACCCGTTTAACCCGCAAGTTCTATATTGTGAGCTCTGCAGAACAACTGGCCAACATCGACCTGAGAATTGCTATCTGCTACAGAGGTATGGGCAAGTCCCTCAGAACCCCTATTGTAAATTATGTAAGTCCGTCGGACATAATGAAGATGAGTGTCATAGTTTTGACCTCATGAGAGAGCGCACCTATGATGCCTACCGGCTACAAAATGAGGGACAGAGCAATGATGGCTATGGTTACCGCAGTGGTGCATTAGGTAGAGGTGGTTTTGGAGGTTGTGTTCATGGTGGTATGGTTGGCAGAGGCGGTGGTCAGGTGGTGTGTTATAACTGTAACCAGGTCGGACATCTCGCTCGTGACTGTCAGAACCAAACTATGACATGTCGGTATTGCAGAGCAGTTGATCATTTCATTGAGCAATGCCCACAGCTGATAGCCAATATTCAGGAAATAAATAGTGCCCCAGCTCAGAATATTTAGCTTATTGTTGTGGAGCAATGACCTATCCCATCCATTAATGTTGTTACCAGGAGTGGTGCCATGATGGAAGTGCAGAACAAGGAAAAACAACCTGATGAGGCTTGGGTTCGTAAGGCCCCTGAGAAAGTCCCAGCATTTAATATAGAAAGAGAGAAAGAGACATTCATGAAATCCAAGAGAGATTTTGCTGATCCTAGCACATCAGTAGCACCTGGGCAACAACATCAGCCGTGGCCGCAAGAAGCTTCGACGGACAAAGTAAGTACATTGTCCTCCTTTTTACAGAGCTATATGAAACTCTTAAGAAATCAAAATGCTTTACATGAGTTGCAGAAATTTATTTCTTTTTGCGAACCTCCGCAAAGTTCTGGTAATACAAAAACTGTTAATAGAGTCAGAAGAACTGGTAGGGAAATGAGGTTGAATGCTCAGACTGATGTAATCTTGGACTTAGGGTCAGAATTAAATGTCCTAACCAAGCAGACCTGGGAACAAATGGGAAAACCTACCCTTGATTGGTCCCCTATACAGTTGATATTAGCCAATCAGCAGAGTATTGTGCCCCTAGGAAGAGTCCCTAGTGTCTCAGTAGATATTGATAGGGTCAAGACTTTAGCAGACTTCGAAGTTATTGAGATCATTGATGACAGCAATCTCTATCGAGATTTGTTAGGAATTGAATGGGCAATGGAAAATGCTGCAGTCATTAACCTTAAGAAGAGACATATGACTTTCAAAGGGAAAGATTTGAGAGTCATAATACCATTGGACCCCTCCCAAGGAGAAAGGTACACAGAACCACTCAGAGATGAAGATCAGGATGTCTTAGACCATATTTATAATATCACAGCTAAGGAAGAAGATTATGTTGATCCTACTGCCGAAGGTATCATGGATTGGCAGTGTGACAGCTCCTGCATGACAGATTCAGATGATGGTTTAGAAAATAGGCAAAACAGACTTTATGAGCTGCACGGACATAGATGTGCCAGAATTACCAAATCTCTCAGATGGCTTGGCACACAGGAAAGAGTCCTACCTATTTTTGATGGCTTGTCTGACCCATAACAGTTTATTGAACAATTCCCAGACCAGATCCCAGATTCACAGAAAATGGAGACTCCGGATTCAGCATTCCAAGTCACAACAGCAAGATGGTGGAGTTGCCATAAGAAGCACATTCCTAGTTGGGAAGCTTGTCAAAAGTTCCTTAACCTGAGATTTATGGATCAGCCTCAGGAGGTGCGAAGCAGGTTTGATGGAAAGACTAGCCCTCGGGAACATTTCGCACAGTGCTACGAAGCGTGGCAGCCTGTACCTCAGGAAGAATGGGTACATAGGTTTGTGAATACTCTGGAACCGATAGCAAAGAACTGGTACGTGGAGGCTGAGCTTCGCTAGGATACTATAAGTTGGGATTGTCTTGTTGATAATTTTGTGCATAACTTTTATACTAATGATGTTTCTCTAGCTTTAGATGTAGCTATTAGGGTGATCCATACTAAGGTATTTGATGACAAAAAAATAGTAGAATACCGACCCGATTGGAAAGAACAAGAAGCCCATGCAGTAGAATGTTATAACCTCGCAATTGATGAGGATGATGATCTGCACAATATTGATATTCCCGAGTCAGAAGGACACTGCAAAGTACACAGACCAGTAGTCGAAGCACCTGAAGTTATTTATCCCCTGAAGACATGGACAGTCAACATTGGATCCGAAGAACAACCTAAGTATGCTACCATTGGAGATTATTGGGATGAAGAAATGGTAAGCAAAGTGACCCAACTGCTCCATGAATATCAAGACATCTTTCCGATGAAGTTCTCAGAGATGAAAGGTATCCTTTGTGATATCAACATGATAAAGATCTCTTTGAAACCTGATGCAAAGCCTGTGAAACAGTGCCCTTATAGGTTAAACCCTAAGTATAAGGAAAAAGTTAGGATGGAGCTAGATAAGATGCTTGCTGCAGGAATTATTGAGCCTATTGAAGAATCTGAGTGGGTCAGTCCTATGGTGGTGCAAGAGAAGAAGAATAAGGGTGAAATCAGAATCTGTGTTGATCTGAGGAAGCTGAATGATGCTTGTCAACATGACCCTTTCCCTACCCCCTTTATAGATGAAGTTTTAGACAATGTCAAAGGGCAAGAGGTGTACTCTTTTACTGATGGATTTTCAGGTTACCATCAGATCAGGATTGCTCCAGAGGATCGACATAAGACAACCTTTTGCTACAGAAATGGGATCCTTTCAATATACAGTAATGCCCTTTGGATTGAAGAATGCCGCTGCTATGTTTTCTAAAGTAGTCATCTCTACCTTTGAGGAATTTATACATAAATTCTTAGAAGTTTATTTTGATGATTGGAATATCTTTGGGCTACTAAAAGACCATATCACTAGTTTAAGACTCATGCTAGATAAGTGTAGACAACACCATATTTCCTTGAACTTGAAAAAGTGTATCTTTTGTGCACCTTTTCGAATTCTACTAGGTCACATTGTATGTAAGTAAGGATTGATGATGGATCCTATGAAGATAGCTATTATTGTGAACCTGCCACCTCCGAAGTCCGTTAAACAACTTCGAACTACGCTTGGTCACACTAGATATTACAGGAAATTCATCAAAAGGTATGCTCAGATTACAGCTCCAATGGAAAAGCAGTTGAAGAAAGATATTAAGTTCGAATGGACACCAGAGTGTCAAGCCGGCTTGGATATTTTGAAGGAAAAGATGGTCACTGCTCCTATATTAGTATTCCCTGACTGGAATAAGGAGTTTCATGTGCATGTCGATGCATCCTCCATAGCTCTGGGTATAGTATTGGCTCATTCAGGTGAAGGTAATATCTATCACCCTATTTCTTTTGCAAGTAGAAAATTGTCCACAGCAGAGAAAAATTATACTACAACAGAATGCGAAGGTCTTGCTATGGTGTATGCATTGCATAAGTTTCGACATTATCTGTTAGGATCTCATTTTAAGATGTTCACTGACCACTCTGCTTTGAAATATTTGGTTAACAAGCCTGTGCTAGGTGGCAGGATATGCAGATGGTTGATCTTGTTTCAGGAATATGACTTTGAGATCATAGTTAAGCCCGGAAGACTTAATCTAGGACTTGACCACTTGTCGAGGCTCGAGTCAGGTGAAGAACCCACCAGTTTGGACCAAGGTCTTCTTGATGCCCAGTTGTTTTCCATCCAGATGGTTGATGAATATTTTTAGGATATTGTTCAGTATTTGTCTGTAGGTTTTCCACCCGCCGAGATGACAACACAGCAGAAAAACTAGCTGGTGGTGAGAGCAGTCGACTTTACCCTAATAGCAGGATAGCTATACAATATGGGACCAGATGAAATACTACACAGGTGTGTCTTGGAGCGCGAAAAGCCACTGATTTTGGCTGAGGCACACTCTGGAGCAGCAGGAGGTCACTATGCAAGTAAATCTACAGTACAAAAGATTTTGACAGCTGGATTTTGGTGGCCCACAGTTCACAAGGATGCAAGAGAATATTTCCATAGCTGCGACATTTGTCAAAGGACAGGCAAACTATCCAAGAGGGATGAGATGCCTCTAGTCCCGTGGGTAACTTTACAAGCATTTGACAAGTGGGCTATTGATTTTGTTGTCCCTATCAATCCCCCTGTGAAGAATTCAGGTGCAAGATATATTATTATAGCAACTGACTACCTTACCCGTTGGGCCGAAGCTCAATGAGTCAAGAACTGTAGCGCTGATACAACTGCACAATTCATCTTCGATAACATCTTGTCCATGTTTGGGTGTCCTAGAGTTCTTATCAGTGATCAAGGATCACATTTCCTAAATAAGACTATTGAAGTATTGATTGAAGAATTTTGAGTGTATCATCAGAAGAGTACTGCCTATCATCCACAAGCAAATGGAACTGTCGAAGATTTTAACAAGATCCCTAAACATGCTTTGACGAAGGTTTGCAATGTTAACAGAAATGACTGGGATCTTAGAATTCCAGCATTACTATGGGCTTATAGAACCACCTGCAAGAAATTGACAGGCCATACACCTTTTAGGTTGGTCTATGGACAAGAAGCAGTCATTCCCATGGAGTACATTGTTCCTAGCCTCAAAATAATTGCTTTCACAAAGATGGATGACCCCACTATAATGAAAGAAAGGCTAGCAAAGATATTAGAACTTGAAGAGGACAGATTTATTGCAGGGTTCCAGCAGCAAGTGCAGAAAGATCGAGAAAAAGCATGGCATGATAGGCACATCAAGAAGAAGTAGTTTCAGCAGGGTGATCTTGTGCTCTTATATGACAGAAAATTCATGAAATTCCCAGGTAAGTTTAAGACACATTGGAAAGGACCATACATAGTGCAGAAAGTTACTGATGGTGGTGCAGTCCAGTTAGCTAAGTTGAATGGCGAAAATTTACGTTCTATAGTAAATGGCAGCCATTTAAAGAAGTACAGGGACAAGATGGGACCTCCTAATCAGAAGTAACAACAAGAAGGAAAGTCTAAGTACCAAGAACAGTTGAAATTGGGTGCTAGACTATAATGAAGCTGTCCTCAAAGCTACGAAGTGTGGAAGACTATCAAAGTTCGAAGGTTGAAGTTTGGGTGCCGCGTGGGTCCGGAAGGGTCAAAGGTTAATATTGTGTTGAAGGTAATTATCAAGGCAAAGCTGATGTTAGTGGTTATGTCAAAGATCCAAGCTGTGTTGTAGCCTAAAATGTGACGGATGGGACAAACTAGACTTGGCGGCGTCGGCATGAGAATTTCCCTAACTACTTGTAATGATGAGATTTTGGGAAAATCTGGCGCCATGTGGACAGGATTTTTGGCACTCCATCAGAATCGGTGTCATTAATGCACCATGATTATAGATCTTGTTGTGGGATTCTATAAGAAGCTACACCGACCTGTGACTCTTGTATTGTGTATTGCTTTGAATTTCTTCAGTTAAGACCATGTTGAATGATCATGAAGTCCAGGAGTTGTTACGAGAGTTCCGAGAGAGAGGTCTGCAGAACATTCTGAGCAATCCACCTATGCAGAAATATTCGACGACGACGAAGAAAGGCAGAAGTTTGCTCTAAGAAGTAGGAAGAAAGACAGAAGTTCACTCTACGTAGAGTGAAGAAAAGCACCGGTCCTCATGGAAAAACTTGAAAACATCCTAAGAGGTATTCGCCTGGTTTGGAAGGACTGAGGTGGTTGTTTGTCTTATGCATCTTGACACACAATTCTGGGGACTCTCAGTTGTGGATGGTCAAGTGTTTGGCAAACAGATCGAAGGATGGGGTCGCTGATAGATCCAAAAGGCCTTAATCAGCATAAATATTACAAAGGAGAGGAGTAAGTAACTGACAACAACATGCATGGCTTCAGCAAGCTACACACTATGTTTTCGCCAACAAGATTCTACCACCAGAAAAGTAGATGAGCTCCCCGGGACAGGACACTGGTGAGTCATAGGGGCCTGTTGGGGTGCACACCCTAACGGCCCTTAAGGTGGGTAAATCCGTGGGGTTGTAGGAGTTTGTAAGCAGAGTTATGACTCAAAATAGTCTTAGGGGCGTCGGGGTTGAGTCAAAGTATTCTATTGTAATAAACCCATGGTTTAAGTCCAGGGTTTAGGGTTTGGGGTGCCCATGGTTTAAGTCCATGGTTTTGTAATAGTGCACTATATAAATAGGCACTCTTGTAAAGAAGTTAGGTTAGGTTTTTTATGTAATATGAATTGATGTGAAGCTAAGGCTTGTTTGTAAGAAAGGTTAAGTCCCAACTGTGTGCGGGGATTACCTCTATAGCTATGTGCGCAGAGGGTTTTGGGTGATTCAGAAGATCTGTAGCTGTGTGTGAAGGGGCCTGCAACTGTGTGTGCAGCTTAGAGGACTTGAAGGGATCTGTAGCTGAGTGCGCAGATCAAAACTGTTGTTTTTGTAAAGAGTTGAATAAAACACATTTCTGTGGACGTAGCCTCTACACTGTGGGTGAACCACGTTATATCTGATGTTGTGGTTCTTTTTTGTTGTTTCTATTATGTTTTGTTATGCATTGATAAGTAAATAACTGATAAGTAAGATCACTGCTAAATAATAACTTCATTGTGAAGTCCCAGTAAGGGTTAAGCAAGTAACTATTTGTTTATCTAGTTGCGAAGTTATCTACATATTGTCAAAGTTCTGTATTGTATGATCATAACTTGTTAAAGGCTAAAGTTACAGTAATATCCCTCTTCTACTTGTAGAAACCTAGTTCTGCGGCACCCCATAGCTGTTTTGGGTTAGACTGGAACCTGTTCGTAGGTTGTTGCCGAAAGGGCCAACACTGTGGGTCTTTTGTCGGTGCGAGGTTATTGGTGTAAAACCTGGGTCTACCCTATATCCCAATAGGAGTATGTGAATACTTGAGAGAAAAAGTGTCATAGCATACCCACAAATGGAAATGAGAAAAAAACTTATTTTAGGAGAGTCCTGCACAATGTATTTGTAGTATGGTCCTCAGGTTTTTTGACCCAAGGTGGTGACCCATGGTATTTTCCTTTGATTTCCTATCCCTTTCTTTTTTTTAGGGTATTTCAACCCTTTTTAGGGTTTTTGACTATTCTTTAGGGGAGAGTGAGGGTAGACCATAAGAAATAATGATGTTTTGGATGATTTTTGTGGAAATATAATTCTGAAGGTCAAAAGTAAGGGAAATACGGTAGGAATATGATGTATGTATATGGTTTAGACCATGTAGAGCTAGGTGAATGTTTTTTTGTGTTAACAATGCTTTTGTAAACTTACTTTTAGCTAAACAAGAGGATCTCTGTTGTACATCACGGCTGATCCAATGATATTTTCTGAAACACAACTATCATGCACCAAAAGATTAGTGAAAAACATCAACTCAATACATGAACCATTGTGCTTTGCCATTTTCGTCTCTTGAAGTTATAGAGAGCGTAGAATATAAATATGATCCTAGTCATATTGTTGACATGGGATGCAACCATTTTCATAATTCAATCCCTCATCATTGAGGCAATTCCATAGATATCTAAGCACAACACTTGGATTGAAACTAGGTATGGTAGTTCCCATTACCTTCTTCATTCCTTTGAAAACTCTCGAGGGTCCTCATCCCTTGGAAAAATTATTTCGCTTCCTTGGGAAACCATTTATGTTATGAATTGAGATGAAACTCTACATGGTGCATCATGATTACCATGCTCAATCATGGGACCAAAATGCATTATCACTATCCTTCCAACTTCATGTTCAACAAATTGACATTGAATGATTGCTCTACCCAAACTCATGATATATCTTTCAAGCCAAGGGTACACTTGTTTCAACATCCTACCATGAACCATAATGTAATAAAGGATAATCAACACAAGATTACAAATAATGAAATTATGCTTGAATCAAATGAGTAATGAGGAATTGTTAATTAAACGCAAGAAACAAGAATGGGGTTTCGATCACGGATCTCAACTCTGGAAACTCATTAACCAAGTAGGGGAGACTACAAACGCAACAAGGGTTTATAAAAGAGAAGACTTGGAAATAAAAACAGGTCAGGATAGGTTTTGGGACAAACATGGGTTTGAAATAGGCACAAAAATCAGACTAAAAAAGGTCAGTCACACCTGTCGATGGAACAAGAAAGATATGGGTCAAAAAGAGTAGAGAGGAAGATGCGATATGGGTAGAAAACAATCAAGTCACATAGAACAAAGGGTAAGTCACAACTAAGTCACTTGAAACATCATCACAATGGAGATTGGGGTCATTCTGAAAGTAGGGACAAGAATGATCTGGATTTTTGAGCCAGGTCATGCTTATCAAGGCTAAAGTCGTGACCTAGGTCGCACTTATTGGGATAAAAGGAGCAACTAGGTCAAAAATTCCTGACATATAAGTGTGACTCGCATCGAACAGGATATTTTTAAGAAAACCAGAGTCCTTTAGGGTTGGGAGGTAGGCAGTGACACAACAAAGGTTTGGATAGACTATGAGGGGGCCTGGTATGTGATGGCTGAAGGAAAAAAATGAAAACAAACCTAAAGAAATGGGGATCTAAATGGATTGACTGACGTGGAGTTTCCAAAACTGTAATGGGGATTTCTCCCCTGTTACGAGTAGAAGCACCAACCTTAGATTGTTGTGATCATAAGGAAGAGTTCAAGGGATGATAAAAAAACAAGCTAAACTAATAATTGATAGCAAATATGTTTTAACATTTTTCAACATATAATGGATAACCTAAAGTAATGCAAATAAAATACACCACTTTTCCTGTAGAATGGGCCACCATAGCCCTCCTCAGAAATGGTTCTTTAGCTCCATGGGTTGGTTCTCCAATGGTCTCCATGGATAGTTGTCAAACAAGGAATGGATCCAAGATGGGTATGGAGAATTTCTCAACGTACACCATGGGAATGGTATGGCGATGAGAATGGTGGCAAGGGAGTATGTGAATACCTGAGAGCAGAAGATTCACATCATACCCACAAATGGAAATGATAAAAAGGTATTTTTAGAGAGACCTTCATAATTTATTTATAGTATACTCCTAGGGTATTTTGACCCAAGGTGGTGACCCATGGTATTTCCTGTGGTTTTCTATCCCTTTCTATTTTTAGGGTTTTTGAACCCTTTTTAGGGGTTTTTACCCTTTTTTGTAGGAAAGTGAGGGTAATACATAGTAAATAAGGATTTTTTGGACCAAGTTTTGTTGGAATACAATTGTGAAGTTTGAAAGTAAGGGAAATATGCTATGAATATGATGTATGTATAAGGTTTATACCATGTATATATAGGTGAACACTTTTTTGTGCTAATAGTGCTTTTGTAAACTTCTATTTCTCCGAACAAGATGATCTCTGTTGTACATAAGGGATGATCCAATTATATTTCCTGAAACACAACTATCATGCACCGAACGATTAGTGAAAATCATCAAATCAACACATGGACAATTGTGCTTTGCTAATTTTCTGTTGAAGTTGTAGAGAGGGTAGAATATAAATACGATCCTCTTCATATTGTTGACATGGGCTGCAACCATTTTCATAATTCAATCCCTCATCATTGAGGCAGTTCCATAGATATATAAGCACAACAGTTGGAGTGAAACTAGGTATGGAAAACATTGAACAAGTTCCCATTACCTTCTTCATTCCTTTGAAAACTCGCCCATAGTCCTCATCCCTTGGAAAAATTATTTCACTTCCTTGGGAAACCATATATGTTATGAATTGAAATTAATCTACACATGGTGCATCATCCTTACCATGCTCAATCATGGGACCAAAATGCATTATCACTATCCCTTCAAGTTCATGTTCAACAAATTGATATTTAATGTTTGCTCTACACAAACTCATGATATATATTTCAAGCCAAGGGTACACTTCTTTCAACATCCCACCATGAACCATAATGTAATAAAAGAGAATAAACAAAAGATTACCAAAGTGATTGACATGCTCTCTTCTCATATAAGATGATTAAATCACAAGAGTGCTAACCAAGCCAACTCTCATGCATAAAAATAAAAAATGATCATAATGGAAACAAGGAGATGTTTTCTGCAAAAAGTTCTCTTTCAAGAGAATTTGATGATGATGGACAAAGTAAATATCAATTTTGTGAGAATAATTAACCTTATGTATATCTTTCCTTTTGATAGGTGTCTCTATCCCACATATTGTTGCATGAATCCTCCATCTGAAATAGTTGAGACCAAACATGATCTTAGGGTCCCAAACAATTCTTAGATTAAGGGAGTGTATCCTACTCCCTCATATACACTACTTGGTGTATCCATCAAAGGAATAATGAAAACTTCCAACCCACCAATTCAAAGACTATTGATTCCATCCACCATATGATTTTACATGTAGGCAATCAAACCATCTCTCCTCATGGATGAACTTGTGGAAATGAAGGCTATATAGGCATCCTAGATCCCATTGAGTATGTTGCGTTCTCCCAAACTCACATATCATCGGGACACTATGTCATTCTATGGAATTTGAGGATCACATGGTTTATGCATCACTCCACTTAATATCTTGATAATTTGGAATGAGTTGGAATTCCAAAGCATGTCAAGATCCCATCATTTCCCATACTTCTAAAAACTCCTATCATGCAATTGCACATCTAATACTCATGTGAATGTGTACTAGAGGTATTTAATGACTGAAAATATGTCTTTGTTGCTGAGTCACATGGTACGAAAATATTAGTAAAACCAAAAACATTATCATAGCATAAAGAATAAGTTTTACCTCAATGATACTCCATCTTAGCTTTGTATCCATCCACCCAGTCCATACATGAATAAACAATTTGGATTCCTAATCTAGATTATATGTAATCATACACCTTATTGAAATATAAGTATTCATTCAATATAGGAATATCATGAGGTTTCTCTTCCAAGGAATTCATGTTAAACAATTATTTACATCTGCAAGCAAGATTGGTGCATCCTTGGGCCTCCATTTTGTTGATATATTTATCTACAAAATCCATGAATAAATAATCACCTTTTCTTGATTATTCAAATGGAATGTAGTCATCTATATTTCCCATAGCAAAGGACTCTTCAATGTCCTTTTGAAGCCATACATGTGTGCTTGTCACATCACATTGTATGTCTCTACAACCATCATCAAAGAAGATGGGAGCCTTTTGATCCTCCTGTATCACCAAGAGAAAGAATCCTTTCACCCAATCATCATTCCCAAATGATGTGTTTGAAATAAAATTATGGGATGAAGAACTATGAACCAATCCTATACAACTCTAACCCACCAAGCAAGTGGATCCATGAACTCCTCAACTGGTTGGTTTGTCAATGGTGTGATTCTCAAACTCCTCCATGAAGGTGTGACTTTATCCAAATGGAAATTCAAATGCTTGATCCTCCTAAACATTTTGCAAGTCATCGATTTCCTTGTGTTTTGCTATCACATGAGGTTCATCCTTTGATCCAAGAATGCAATCAACCATATGGGATGGGTTGGAAGAAGTGTAGAAGGGAATTTGTGATCTCTGCAATTCTTGGTGAGGTTTCTCTATCTCCATCCTAGAATCTAAGAGGGAAACTTGAATGCTTCTCAAAGAATATTGGGTGGCCATCAATTCATCATTGAGCTTTAAAATATCCTCATCATCCTTCAAGGATGATACCTGCAACATATGAACAAACTCATACAAGTTATCTCTATCCAAAATCATGTATTATCCTCGATTACAGACATTTCCCTATGGATATTCTCCAGGGCTTCAACGAAAGATGATTCTTCAAATGAAGTATCTCCCCAGCATAGATCTAATACTAAAGCATAAGTTTCATGGAGAATGTGTAAGTATTTCTTGATATTATTTTAATCCAACTGCAACAGCCCTACTAGGTAGGAAGGCTCATGAGAGTGAACCTCCTCATCATCTGCAGAATAAACCTCATGAAGCTCAAGAGGTGAAGTGGAAGTTGATCCTGAGTATTATTCTTCAACTCCAGGATAGCTATTATCAAAGGAATGTATACTTGCAACAATCTCTTCAACAGGAATCCCTATGTCACCAACATAGAGAGATTAACATCCCTCAGTAGATTCTCTACTTTTCATGGATCAAATATTGACAAATTCTTTTACACACCCTTCTCTTTCACTGCTAACATCTTGCAGTGACGTTTGTTCCCCTTCATATACATTTTCTTCATGGCTGCCACAAAAAATATTATTTCTACCTTATTCATTCTCCTTCAAAGGTGTATCTTCTTATTTAGCCACTATAGAGTTAGTTGGCTCATGGATCCTTTTAGTGACTGTGGATGGCTAAGGGTGCACATCCATATCCTCTTCATCTCTTTTTGGATCTAGGTGGAAACCATCTAGTTCCTGATTTCTTGCACACTTCATCCAACATATGTGCAATCATTTGCATGCTTGTCTCAAAGTATGGTTTTTTATACAGCTTATGTATCTAAAGATATCAGTACTCTCCAAAAGAAAGGTGCTTCCCAATTCCATCACTTAGTCTTGAATAATATACAAGATAAGTAAATGGTTCCTTTAGCCTCCCTCTATAAGAGAAATCATCATGCATAGATATCGGCTTCATGAATTCATCATATGTTAAAACATATAAATCATCATAATCCTTGTATTTCAAATGAAATCAAGTACTACACGTTGGCTCTTCATATGGAATTGTAATCTCCTTCATACAGTTTATTATCACCTTATTTAACACATACAAGTACCAATCTCATGGCTGCAAATTTGAACTTGTAAACATAATTTACACAAAAGTAGAGGAAAGTGGATCTAATACAACTTGTAATGTACCAACTTGGAGACTCGGTACACTAACTCAGACAACTTGACTATTAGGAGGATAGGTGACTAAAAAACTAGGATTTAACCAAGGATTAGGGTTTTTGTGAGATCCAATAAATATAGTGGATAATTTTCATTTTAGGATCATATGTACAATGCACTAGCACCTTTTATGGTTTCAAAATCAGCAAGGATGGAGTTTACTCCCAAGGATCCTAGGCATCTCGACATATGCAACTAAACCCTTTGCTTCACACATCCTATTAACCGGTGGAGATGGATTTTGGCTTGGATAATTTTAGAAACATGTAATATCAGCAAATTCAATCTTGGTATCTATATCAGAAAGGTTTAGGAAGTTCTTAGGTGGTTTCAAAGGCAAACTAGTGAAATTGGTTTTTAGGACTCGTCAACTAGCTCAGCTTCAGGATGAACCAAACAGTGAAATGAATTTATGAATTATCAATATTAGGGATGGGAAGTGTTAATTGGATTTTTAATTAACATTATAAACTAATAGAATCTATTTTAGAGTTATATTTATGTTTTACTGAGCCAAACACTAAAACTAGCTCAATTTTCATAGCAACCTAAACTAGGTGCGCACAATTGGACATCAATCAAAATTTTATTAAATGCACCAGGAAAGATATGATATTATATCAATCAAAGAATTCATATTATTAATTAAATAAAAAAGTGATCTCAAGAATAGGAGATAATAATAGATAATTCTCCATGAGAAGAGACTAGGAAAATATGAAGATTTGAACTAGAACGCTTATTGAATCACTACAACTAGACTGAAATTCATTAGATATACTCATAGGACCTGAAATAAACTCAATAATGAATAGTGGTGGTCCTTATCCTCACAGTAGAATCATGGGGAACATATCCTATCTTGGACTAGGGGCACATCTCTCAATTCTAGAGTAGCACAATGCTCTCAATTCAATTCACAACCTGACAAAACATGGGCTAGTGGTGTAGACTCTTTCCTTTATAGACCAGGGATGACTTGTTGAGAAATTTAGAGAAGCTATTGTGTTGTCATGGGTGGATAAAGCTTCCTTGCTTTCATGTTTTAAACTTTTTTCCTTCTTTCTTTATCTTCTGCTACTTTGCTTTCATGATTTACCTTTTTATTTCTTACTTTAGCAATTCCTGCTTTTGCTATGATTTTCATTAATTTTCCTTATTTTATGGGTTTATCCTTCTTTTTGTTTCCTACCTTAGATTTTCCTGATTTTTCTCTTCTTTTCACTTCTTTTTCTTGCTTTTCTACTTTATTCTTCTTTATTTTTCTTTCTGCCTTATGGTGCTTTATTATGGTTTACTTCCCCATCCTTCTTTATTCTTCTATCCTTGGTTTCATAGTTTTATCCTATTTTATTCTTTATTCTTGCTTTCCCATTTTTCTTGGTTTAATTTTTTTATTCCTTCTTTTCTCAACATTCTTATCTTTACTTGTTTTTTCCTTATCCTTCTTATGCGAGCTATATTCTGGCCAACCTTTCATCCAATGCGGCTTTGAGGATTATTTATTTTTTTATTTCATAAATAAAATAGTAATTTATGAACTTAACTCCTAATAAATACATATTTAAACTTTATTCAAGAAATTTGACATCTCCTAATTAATTACTACTTTGAACCTTGAAAATTAATCCCATAACATTTAAATGAATTTCCTCTTAACACCATAGGGACTCAATTAGATAATAGAATGATCCATATGTCACCATAATGGGGACATGACACTCACTGAGACAATGGGTAAAATGATCAAAGGAGTTAATCTAGACTAAAATGAACAGTGTTTAAAGGAGAAGGTCATACAATTCCTTAAGCAAGTGCTGACACTCTATCAAAATGACAAGGGGAAATCAATTGGACAATAGTCAAAGAAAAGGAAACAAATGTTATTGAATAAATTTAAATAAATTTTTGTTAGAACAACCTAAGGTAATTCTAATTGAGGCCAACAAAAATAGTCTATGAAGTAGAACATCCAAAAAAAAAAAATTCACAAGAAATAAGAGTAGTATAACTAACAATGTCAAGAGAAACCACTCTATCTCTCCAACCCCCTTAAAGAAAAATAAAGTGAACAACAAAAACTCACGAGGAGGAATTTTACTATTTTACCTATTCCTCCAACACTAGCTTCCAAATCCCTGAAGAAAAGAATTAAGTTTCTCTTAATTAAATCCCTTCTAAAAATAATATAACCATTGAATGATATTCCTATATCAAAAATTCCCCAAGCCATATTTCCAACTACCTCAATCGTCACTACATATTATTTTATTACAAGATCAATATCCTAGAATACCATAGTTGAAAAACTCATTCATTATATTGACCTTCTTCCTACCCAGTCGAATCTTTTGTCAACATGTGTTATATAACCTTCATCAACCATTATAGTTATGATTCGTTCATTGACCCTTGTCTCAACTATTAGTACATCCAATAGGCCAGTTGACATTCCTACGACTAGTACCATCCAAATACCCATGTCCTTACCCATCAATACTACTACACGTTGATTATAGTCACAACATTCAGATCATGACTACATAAACTACTAAAACATTGATGTTAGTCCTGACTAACCCAACCCCGAAAACATCAATTTCTAAGAAAACAACTCCAACCATTTGATCTTACCAACAAAAGATTTTGAAGAAAGAAGTGAAAAGTAGTAAAATTAAACCGAAGGTTTACATCACAATGTCACTACCCCTACAATAGTAAACCTATTCTACATTAGCAAAAGGAACTTTTGTATCATCCAAAGAATCACAATACGAACTACACGAAATCATTAAAATTCCAATAAGGAGCATAATAAAAAATGGTTTTATGCCAACAAAATGATAACCATGCATAATGAGAAGGATGCCAACTAGAAGGTATGCTTATTAGAATTCAACCAATTCATTAATCCAATAGAAGTACACCAACTTGAAAGACCACTTTCCAAATTTCAGAGCCTCTTCGGGTAAGTATTAACCTATTTACAACAAGTACTTCATCAACATACATCTCAACAACAATAAGAAAACAATATACTCTTAGTAGATCAATTTAAAAAGTTTAAGAAAGTGATGAACAATTAAAGCAATATCAGGTATAGATCAGGAAATCGACCTTAGTTCTAAATAATGGGTACTCATACTACGACATTGAAATTCATATGATGTAGACTAATATTTTTTACTTATACAAAAGGTATGAGTATAATAGACCCAACATACCCATACATTGCTCAAAAGGCTTAGAGAACCAAATTCAAATTGAACATCATTGTGTAGTCAAATATACAAAAAGGAGAATCAATGGTTGCATGAAGAAAAAATTTCATACAGTGAAGTCATTCATCTCATATTCTTAATATACAAACTAATGTGAGTTGTAGAGATTCAACACCAATATTTTGGGACTAACCTTTAGAACCTATAGTACTAACGAATATCAGTAAATATATTACAACTAGACAAGATCACAACAGTAAGTACAAACATTCAGTCTATTTAGCCTACGAGGAATATTTTTAGTGTGCCTTTCCCTCTCTACTGAAGCCATAGTCGAATTCTATGCTGAAGTGATTCCACCTGGTGCAACATCCAACTCTTAGCACCTTGAAATAGGTAATTCTATAATTTTTTTGTAAAATTCACATCTCCCTTTTCTCTCTAGCAGGAGGAAAAGTTTTTGAGTGATGGAAATGTTGGAGGATACTAGTTGGCGAGTTGACTAGGTCCTCTTGATCAACCACCAATTGGTCAGCCTAGTGTATACAAGTCAATTATTCCAAATATAAGGAAGTGATATAGTTATGTTTGTCTAACAAACTATACGATAAATATATAGATTGGTGAGCGAGATGATATATCAAGATGATTATCCCTATTTTGTACATTATGGTATGCTAATAATATAAGACCTATTTTTGGGGTGATTATTACTTTAATTATTTCTTGTTTGAATTATTTATTTGTGTTCTCATACTTGAATATATGTATAATATTCTATTGGTAACCTAACGTAATCTTTTCAATTACAATGGATGATCTAGTAATTGTTGGAAGAATTTATTTTTGAAGAAGCATAAACTAGGAAATACATTTGAGGTGACTAACTTTAATATGTTGCATTTATTTTTTGGTTTCCAAGACTTACAAATGGATGATGGTATATTTATTTCACAACCTCAAAATGTGTTGTATATTTAATAAAAAAAAATCAAAATGGAAGACTATAAACCCTATCATATGACTTATCTCTCAACAACCAAGTGGACCAAGGAGTGTAATCCTCCAAAAGTTTATTCTACACTCTAACAAGAACTTTTTAGTAGTATTATATATTTAACACATGTTTGACCTAATCTTTTCATTCCTATAAGTGTAGTTTCTCAATTTATGAGGATTCATAATGTTGGAAATATTGTTGGAATTGATGTCAAAGGAAATGATACATTGTTATCATCAATGTCAATGACAAGAGGAGGCTACAAAAAAATATTACAAGATGAATATTGTTGGAAATTGTTTTTTGGATGCCCACTTTGCATACACTATCTTTGAATGAATTTTTATTCTATATGTCTAGCTCAAATTGGAGTATAGATTAAATTGTTGGAAATATTATCCTTATACCTTTCAATGGTATAAGGAGCTCCCTATAACTCCATAGTAATGCGGATATGTGAAAGAATCTATAAATTCAACTAAGCAAGAATGTTGGTAGGTGGGCCCTGCCAAGATATTGAACAATGTTATGCTGGCCCATAAAGTGATTTAAGACTTATATAAATAAGTGGAGCTATCTCCTAATTTTTTAATTCATTTATCCACTTAGGAGGGTGCTCCACCTATCTATATAACTCTAAAATCACTTTATGGGAGGACATAACATTGTTTAATATCTTGGCAGGGCCAACCAACCAACATTCTCGCTTGATTGACTTTATAGATTATTTAACATATCCTCATTACTATGTAGTAATAGGGAGATACTTATACCATTAAAAGGTCTAACAATAATATTTCCAACAATATAATCTATACTCCAATTTGAGCTAGACATATAGAATAAAAAATTATTCAAAGATAGGGTATGCAAAGTGGGCATCCAAAAAAATATTTCCAACAATCTTCATCTTGTAATATATTCATGTGGATGAAAAAGGTTTTTTAGCGGTTGAACATTGATTTGAACATGTTTTCAAGGTATTGAATATATTCTTGTTGAGATTTTGTTGATCATTTTTATTTTCCAAGGTTATCAAAGGATGAAGGCACACCTTGTGAAGAAGATGCGAAGAAGTAGAAGTAGTGCAGAAGTTGAAGAGTAACAACCCTAAAATTTCAATTTCAAAATTTATTTTTTAGTCACAATTGCTTAATAAGATATCATTTCTATCGTATAGAGTATTATTTTATAGTTCTGATTTTCCTTTTGAACTAATCATCATAGTTTGATGAGTTACATATCATTACATATCAGACTTCCTTTTTAACTTTGTTGAAATTGTTATTCTCCAAAACATTGGTTCTTTAATGTTCAAGTTTATATTATTTCTTAGTATGGACGTCCCATGGTTTGAAGGTTGGACTCATATGGAATCCTCTCTCTCTCTCTATAAATATATAGTAAAGAAATCATCCACGAAGTTTCAGACTAATGACCGTACAGGGATATATACACACTTTGTAATTGTAATGTCCCCGGTTTCGACCCCGTTTGCATGATGTATATATATATGGTAATGATCATGGTGCGGAGCTAAAGGCCAAAGCCCCACCATTGATCGGTAATGCTATGTTTTGGATTTAAATTTGTCACCGATGGTATATCGGGGCATGCGGCATATATTATGTTGGCCATCATGTAAATATGCATCATAATTAATTAATGGACCCAACCAGCTACGGTCGCGGCAACTAAATCGAATGGGGCATGATTTCCTAAGGATAAGGGGGGGGGGTGAAATATTTAACCTATGGGCCAATGGGGAAAAGCCAAATGTCTATGAGAAAACCCATCAAACTGTCAACTGCCTTTCTTGTCTTTTTTTTTCCCAATCATTTATTTCTGCCAGAATGTGGTGGAGTTAGTTATTGCATGGAATGGGAAGAGTATGGGCAAAAA
This sequence comes from Pseudotsuga menziesii, assembly GCA_001517045.1. Classification (NCBI taxonomy): domain Eukaryota; kingdom Viridiplantae; phylum Streptophyta; class Pinopsida; order Pinales; family Pinaceae; genus Pseudotsuga; species Pseudotsuga menziesii. The sequence continues at coordinate 462,926 of LPNX010117148.1, read as the reverse complement.
TTCGAATTGGGAAGAGACCCATTTCTGAAAAACGTGTTCTGACTTCCTTGGCAAGGAAAATGCCCAAAAATGTATGCCATTCTGCCATGCATCCATGTTTTTCCATTTTTCCTCCATTCTCCTTGACGTTGGGGTTTTTGGGAGCAGCTGGATTTTTTCCTGTGTTTTTCATTCCACGTTTTTGGTTGCTGGATTCATTTTTCCCATGGATGGGAGGTCGTTTTTGTAGTGCTGGGGATTGGGTTGTTTTCCTCATGTTTTGGGAGCTGCTGGTGCATTTTTCATTCACGTTTTTGGTAGCTTCATGTGTTTTTACCATGGCTGTGAAGGGCCATTCACGTTTTTGGCTGTCTCACCGACTATTGGTCTCACGCACAGGCTATTTGGGATGTTTTTCCCTGCTGTGAGTCGTGCTCACTGTTTTTTTTGCTTTGGGGTTGTTGTCTTCCTCACGTTTTTGTGTTAGCTGTGGTGTCCAAGTTCTTTTGGGGCCACTGTGGAGTGCCAATTTGTTGGTTGTGTTCTCCTCTGTCCTTGCTGGGGGTTTGCTTACCCTTCGTTTGGGACTGTGCATAGTTGCTGTCGTTTCCATTGTGAAATTGGGCTGATGTTGTTACCCTGGTTTGGGTGTTGTTGCTGAGTTGTCTTGGCAACGATAGGGCCAAGAACAACTCCGTATTGACCCGTGGACTTGTGTTGTGCACACCTTCTGTTTGGGATTATCCATGGTTGCCCTTGCGTCTTCACGGCATTGTGAAGGGATTGTTTTGCTGCTGGTATGTAGTGGATAGTCTTCAGACTATGCTGGCTTGGCTTGTCTATTGAAATCCTGTGAAACCCAGTTGTGTTGGTTTGCTTTTTTGTTCCCCCTTGGCTATGTGCAAGCCTGCAATTGTCCCCTTAGTCCTTGAGGAATCATGCCCAGCTCGGGGGTGGCAGCATGGATGAGAGATTGATGAGCAAGCTGGCCTATGGTTGGGTTGAACGTTGCAGCGACGTAGCTGGTTGCGGGCAAGTTCTTAATCGAAAGATAAGTGCTGCTGTTACTTCGCCTCTGCAATTTATATACTATATTATGTGAAATGATGAACATGCTCAATGCTGGAAATGTTTATGTATGTTTGATTCCGCTGTATGAATAAAGACTGTGCATCTGTGTATGCTTGCAAGTTTTATTTTCAATATTTGATTTCTGTCAATGTTCATGGGGCGATTTGCCCGGCTGTGTTGATGTTCGTCGCGCCCTCTTCGTTGGTTGAGGGACGGGGACGTGACAGAGTGGTATCAGAGCTCTGGGTTGCAGCAATGGGCCTCTATGGGCCAAGAAAGAGACACTGATAGAGGGCAGAATTACGCTCTATGTCCGGCAGAACAGTAGTGAGCAAAAAAATTCAGAAAAACGGTCTAAGTGTGAGCAGTCGGACCACCGGAGGAAGTGGAATTCCGCCGTTGCGGAAGTATTGGATAAGTCAACTTCTGCTGTTGCGGAAGGATTGGCGAAGTTCCCCGACCGATGTTGCGGACGGCGAAGTGATCTACATCCGATGTAAGAATCATCCGACTTTCGATGTGCAAAGACCGTCGACAGCCGACGCGGTCGAAGAAAAATTTGTCTAAGTATTGGAGCAATCGGAAGGGAAAGTGGTCCGACGTCCGATGTTACGAATGTCCTCCGACGTCCGACGTTCAACCTGCTCTAAGTGCCAAATCAGAAGAGCCGGCGAAGTGGGCGTTCGCCGTTGCGGATGAATGGGTGAAGTTTTTCGTCCGCCGTTGCGGAGGCCGAAACAGTTAAGTCTTCCGATGGGAGATTCCCCCGATCGCCGACACATCAAAAGGGGTTAAGGCTCAAAGATAGTTCGCCAATCGGAAGAGTTGACGAAGTAGACGTCCGCCGTTGCAGAAGCTAAAGACATCCGACTTCCGATGTGGAGATGCTTCCGACGTCCGACGTAAGTGCTAAATCGGAAGATGTCAAGGTTTGCGTGTCCGCCATTGCAGAAGGTTGGAACTTTCGGGGAGTCGCCGTTGCGGAAGGTTGGAACTTCTGGGGAGCCGCCGTTGCGGAAGGTTGGAACTTCTGGGGAGCCGATTCGGTGGAAGGAACAATGGTTCAGTGAATTTCAGGGCTGGAAAATGAGAAAATGGCAGCGAGCTAATGCGCCAGATTGCGCGAAAAACATAGATTTACCAAAAAAAAAAAAAAAAACGAGGGCGCTGCCCTCGACCCGCCTTGCAGTGGCGGAAGCCACAAGGGGGCAAGCCCCCTTGACCCCCGTCGTCCCTTGAGACAGACGTTCTTATGAGAAGGAAAATCCTGTGTTTTGGGCAAGAGCTCGAATCAGAGGGATTTCACAAAGGACAAAGGGGATGCCGAAAATGCAGCTGCCGAAATGGCTCTAAGATCATTAGAAGAATGTGAAAATTCTACATTGCAGTGGTGTAATGAAATTGCAAGGATTTGGTGAAAGTCTTCATTCTTAGAGGTGGTGTGGTTTTCACATCCAAGGTCGGAATGAAGCATGTGAATAGGCGTTGGAAAGATTATCCAGCAAAGAACAAGGATAAGTGACCGGAATCTGAGCATGAAGCACAAAAATTCTAATGATGACTGCTGTCATCAAATGGACAAATCTGGACAGTTGCATGCCCAGGGGT
>LPNX010117148.1:401017-455911 GCA_001517045.1 Pseudotsuga menziesii | reverse complement strand
TGTTTTTCATTCCACGTTTTTGGTTGCTGGCTTCATTTTTCCCATGGATGGGAGGTCGTTTTTGTAGTGCTGGGGATTGGGCTATTTTCCTCACGTTTTGGGATCTGCTGGTGCATTTTTCATTCACGTTTTTGGTAGATTCATGTGTTTTTACCATGGCTGTGAAGGGCCATTCACGTTTTTGGCTGTCTCACCGACTATTGGTCTCACGCACAGGCTATTTGGGACGTTTTTCCCTGCTGTGAGTCGTGCTCACTGTTTTTTTTGCTTTGGGTTTGTTGTCTTCCTCACGTTTTTGTGTTAGCTGTGGTGTCCAAGTTCTTTTGGGGCCACTGTGGAGTGCCAATTTGTTGGTTGTGTTCTCCTCTGTCCATGCTGGGGGTTTGCTTACCCTTTGTTTGGGACTGTGCATAGTTGATGTCATTTCCATTGTGAAATTGGGCTGATGTTGTTACCCTGGTTTGGGTGTTGTTGCTGAGTTGTCTTGGCAACGATAGGGCCAAGAACAACTCCGTATTGACCCGTGGACTTGTGCTGTGCACACCTTCTGTTTGGGATTATCCATGGTTGCCCTTGCGTCTTCACGGAATTGTGAAGGGATTGTTTTGCTGTTGGTATGTAGTGGATAGTCTTCGGACTGTGCTGGCTTGTCTTGTCTATTGAAATCCTGTGAAACCCAGCTGTGTTGGTTTGCTGTTTTGTGCCCCCTTGGCTATGTGCAAGCCTGCAATTGTCCCCTTAGTCCTTGAGGAATCATGCCCAGCTCGGGGGTGGCAGCATGGCTGAGAGATTGATGAGCAAGCTGGCCTATGGTTGGGTGGAGCGTTGCAGCGACGTAGCTGGTTGCGGGCAAGTTCTTAATCGAAAGATAAGTGTTGCTGTTACTTCGCCTCTGCAATTTATATACTATATTATGTGAAATGATGAACATGCTCAATGCTGGAAATGTTTATGTATGTTTGATTCTACTGTATGAATAAAGACTGTGCATCTGTGTATGCTTGCAAGTTTTATTTTCAATATTTCATTTCTGTCAATGTTCATGGGGCGATTTGCCCGGCTGTGTTGATGTTCGTCGCGCCCTATTCGCCGGTTGAGGGACGGGGACGTGACAGTAATATATCTCCATTGTATTTGTAAAATTATTATGATACTTGTATTACAATTTTTTTTTATATATATAACATGGTTTGTGTGTATATTATTCATGTCATAAACTATACAATAATGTATGCTTGAAAAATTTCTCATTGAAGTCCAAGACAATATCCTATCAATGATGTATGTTAAATGTGGTGAAGAAGTGCATTTTCAAGATGAGCTATCCTTCAAAAGGATATAATGGTTTACTTATCCTCATGTGCTCACACCAAATCTTGTTTGTAGGCTGTATGTTATTTGTATGGTAAAGGGATGGTTTGAGGAATGACCCTAGATATCATCCTTCTACCTACCTTGGTCAACACTTCCATTACTTACAAAAAAGTATGATCAAACTATAGAAAGGTGGGTTCATCCTAACCCAAACTCCCTATACCAACTCCTCCCATTTATTGTGACAGCGATTGACTACGACTAGACAATCCATAATGTGGGGCTTTGTATGTCCCTTTACCTCCATTTGGATTTTGTAGTTCTTTTCGTTTAAATGTACAATACACATCATTGAACTTCAAGGTTTCGATGTCTATTACATAATGCTTTAGTTGATTTTGTATTTCAAATTATGATAGATAATCTTTGAGTCCTTTGAGGAGCCATGGAGACACAATATCAATCATTCCATCAATTAATATTATATCTATATGACCATGACATTTTCCATGGAGTGGCCATGTTACTTCAATTTTCAACCTTTGTTTCAGGATTTTCTCTCATGATGAGCATGGAGATTTTAGCTTTGTTATCATCGCTTCCTCATTGTATTTTCATAGATAAGTATTTTATATAGTGGTTGTCTTTTTATTGTTATTAATATTTATTATTGTTACATATTATTCTTTACAGGTACATATTAATGAATGCAATCTTATTTTCTTTCACATGTATTGTCTAAGCTTGAAAAAGGGGAAATAGGTCTCCAAATGTCTAGGATCGAGAACAAGTCATGGCTTGGACTCTTGGTAGGAAAAAACCTAGTTGTGTTAAACCTAACCGAAAAATACGAGGGTGGATACCCTACGATGAATATGTGTGTATTCTATTTAGTCACGGATAGTAACTTAGGGGTATTATGGATAACCACATGTTAGCTTAAGAATGGTTACAATAACATTTATATACAATGTATGACATGGGTGTTTAGCCTCACCTATATGTATTGTGGATTATCTTTGTTGTGGAGAGTAAGCATTTTGTTACTAAGTAATGAATTCTTTTCATACACTACCATGACTATGAGTCTCAAACTCTTTTTTATTGTGGGTTAATATATAGCTAGCGCTCAAATATAGGCTTGGTGCCTATATTATTTCACTTTTCCTCTCTAATATTTTTAATAGTGAAATTTATAGAAGTTAGTCTAGTAATATCATCTTTTTTTCTGTGTAACAAAAATAAGACTCGTGTTTTCTTTGCATTTTTTATTCCATCAAATATAGCTTTGAGTTTAATGTATTTTGTTACAGTGAATCCATAGAGGATCTCCTTATACTCCTCTATCTCCTTATACTTCATCACAAATTTAAATTTTTACATAACTGTAATTCTTAACAATTGAACCACAAGGTTCACCTAAGCACCGTATAGGGATCCTTATACTTCATCACAAGGTTAAATTTTTATATAACTGTAATTGTTAACAATTGAACCACGAGGTTTTCCCGAGCACCATATTGGGATATTAAATGTTAATTTAAATTTTACATCTATAGTGGACAGTGTTGTATATTTTTTTTACAAGAACGAGGTTGTATAAAATCATAAGCAACTCGACGAGTCGTTCAATTAACTAATGCATTTTTTTATAATACAAACTGGGAAGATCCGCTTAAACTCTATCTATGATCTACATATCCTTATGATTGTTTAAATGTTGTTGAGAGTCTGATTGGATTAGTCAATGAGATCATTTGCTATCCCATTTATGCATACTATATAATATATTTTTTACATTTTATATATTTCATAATACTTGGGGTTTAGTTCATGTAACAAATTTTGAACTTTATCTGTTCAAATGTTATAAATGATTGAGCTAGAGGAAAGGCCATCTAGCTTGTAGCTTATTTGCATAATGATATTGTATCTGATTATGTTTACATCTAATGGTTGGAGTATGACTATTAGGCTCAACCCATGTGTTTGAACTATTAATACTTGTTATTACTTGATATATGGCTTATTTTATATTGAATCCATCTACGTGAGTATTATCTATTTAAAAATTAGCATAATAATTGTATTATTATTAAAATAATACATGTATAGTAGGTTAGGGATTATCCCTAGATTAAACACTAAATCCTCTCCTAATTATGCATATATTTGTGTGTTTTCTCAGTAGGGTTTGATAACCCATGATATAAATGAATAATATTATTCCTGCTTATCAATATTTATTACATATTTATTTGTAGTTCAATTCTGTGACCTACTTGCTTTTATATCAACATATAAATATGATTTATGTCATTCTATTACTATTTACATCAATAATAAATACTCGCATAAAATACAACGTATACAATAGGTTCCAACAACAATCTATTTTTACATCAAAAGAAACCAAAGTATTTTCCTAATAAAATTACTACAATTTCTCTTAAGATAGTAGGATTTAAATGAATAGAAATATATTTTGAGTCATATAAATATTTAAATAAGAACATATTTAATGGAACTACAAAACAGAAAGAGACAAAATATAATTAATAAAAGCATAAAGCTAATAAGAATAAGATTAAAATCAATTAAATGCTTTAAACAAATATAATAATATAGGTCATGAGCACAAAGGGGTAGAGTTAAAATTGAATGAATAGTTTTAAACAATTTATAAAGGATGAAAGTCAAAAACTTATATCAATCTAACTCCATTTACTTTTTACAAGAGAATAAAAAAACTCATTTCTAATCATAGTCATTGTTTAAAATAACAATATTTAAACTAATGAGAAAAGATAGCAGAGATAGGAAAATTATCCAAATTTAATGCATCCAACTATTTTAGGAACTTCTACTTTCCTCCCAGCTATTAGCAGTCAAAATATACCCAAGGTTGTAAAAGGTAAACTTAAGGTAACAACAAAAACCACTTTAGAAAGAAACTGGCTTTTCTTTCCGGAGAGGGATCACTCAGATATAAATTTAACAAGGCCAGATATTGAAATCAATAATTTAAGTTATGCATATGGTTGAAACAATACATATAACCATTGGGCAATGGAGTCAAAATAGATAAAGATAACACAAAGCTTCTTACACAGAATTTTAGCAAAGGCAAGATAATCATTTAGTCACATTCATTCATTGATTTTCAGGTGACAGGAGAGAAACATGAACAGCCCATCAATATAGAGCTTCACAAGATGAATTCCATATCAAATTTAGAGGAAATATTTGTGAATATCCGAAACAATAGCTAGAGCATAACATGTATGAATTCTGAAACAATTAAACACTACGTTCAAATATGAAAGAAAATAGAATGGAAGGTAAGCACTTAGAAAACAATCACGGGGAAAGAAGGCACAGAATGTAACATAAATGACACAGGAATATTTGAAGATCAACTCGTATTAAGCTCTTTAATTTCATTCAAAAATCATAAGTTCTCAATAACATCGGTCCAAGCTTATGGGTTCCAACCCCCAATACATCAAATAAATTTAAATATATCCAAAAATAGTTTCTTCCCAAAACGATCAATAACCAACTAATCTATTAATCATAAGTTTTTGTAATTATATCTCTAATAGCTAGGAATAATAATTACATGCTTTTGATTCAAATAATTGATTCTGTAATTATAGCAAACTTAGTAACTGCAAGGTATCATGAACTGCAACACTTGTCTTCATGAATGAAGTATGTACTTGGTCTTTCCAAATTTCTCCACGACCTTCCATTGTTACATGTTTATAGTGTCGTATTCTGTCATCTCTATAATTGACACCTCCAAATCCACATAAGCTTCATAAGACACAGTAGGCAATCCTTTCTTAATAATTAAAAACTTATCCGATCTCTCAAAGTCCTCTGTCAATTTTTCCACAATGATCTTTCATGTTAACCCTTTGACTAAATATTCAAATTTGGAATGATCCATGCAATTCTACACCAATAAGATGTGATATTGCTCATGGGAAAAAAAGCATCCTTCGTCATCCCAAAAAGAAGGGATACCATCATCAAATAGATCTTTAAAAGCAAGCCTAAAATCCTTTATCTGAGAAGACATTATATTCACCTTATCCTACACTACTTTCATTAGTTGATGTTTAGTTATAAACTTATTTTCCCACAACACAATTTCTACTCTGTCTTTAATACCAATGTCCTACAAATTCTGATATCTTAAAGAATTTAAAAAATTCAAATCATTGCGAGCAATATTCAAAGGCTTCTTTTCCATAGTTTTATTGGCCAACTTCAATCTTTGAGTAGCTAAATTGACTAGTGCACTTTCATCATCAATAAAATTTAAATAATGCCTAAACTTGGTGATTTCCACAGACAAAGTATCCCAAATCAAATGTTTTGCTCCATGTAAAGGAGCTCTTCCTGTACTTCTTTCTTTTAATTCATTAAACTTTTTATGTAATTGGCTTTTATCATTCCCTACTTTATTCTTCTCTTCAATGCTCTTAGCCAATTCAGATTTGATATTTTCATTTTCCTCTTTTAATTCTTTAATCTCCACCTCTTTCAAACTTACCTATGACATAGGAACTAATAAAGCGTCTATAGAAAATTCATTTAATGGTCTTTCAATATTGACAAGGGGTAAAATAGTGTCAATAAAGGGTTGACTCATCAACTCTTCCATAACTTCCTTTTCATCATTTTGATCCTTTTTAAGCATTAAAATCTGAGCCATCAATTCGGTTCTTTCTACTTCCCACTTGTTTTTGTCTTCTTGCATCTTCAATGATTTTCCTTTATTGTCCATCATCTCCTAAGAAATTTTCTCTTTTTCCTCCTGAAGTGTAAATAATTTTGAAGACTCAATGTGTTCAGGATTAGGGAGTTTAAGTTTCTTCTTCAATACTTGAATGATATTGTCCTTCTCCTCTAGAATCTTTTTGGTCGCCTGCATATTACCTGGTTTGGTCCCTAAGCTTACAACATCTCCCTGCAACTGTTTAATTTGAATCAAATTTGCTTTATTTTCAACCCTTTCATGCTTCAATTGAACCTCCATCTTATCTACAAGGGACTGTAATTTATTAAAGTTCATAATAGCATATAACAAATCAGAGTAAATAACATCTCGAGTTTGTTTATGGAGTTGTATCTTATCAGGAACGCTAATTTTGTCTAACTTCACCTCCATTTCAGACACATTCTTGTCACTAACCACGACGAATTTCAGGGTATTCCTCTCTGTGTCTTGAGTAGAAATCAATGAAGTCTTTTGATTGATTAAATTTCTAACTCGAGGAAGCAGATTGTTTTTTTTTATAAGTATGAAATATCTATTATGATACAAAAAAAGTTACATAGAAGGACTATACATGAGGTCGTTGGAGCATGACCTTCAGCAAAAAAAGATTAGACTTGAAAATGCCTATCCCACAAAAACCAAAAATGGTTCCTTACAAATTTGATGCAGAAGCTCAAAATGGTTCCTTACAACTTTGATGTAGAAGCTTTCCATGGAAGATTACCTGAAATAGAACATAAGCCTATTACATTATAATCCCGAGAGCCTAACAGACAATTGTCGGAAAACATACTAATGAAAAAGCATCGATGTACATGTTGCCACTGCCCACTGCATAATCTTCCGCCAACTTTGAGCATCGATGCCATATTTGTTGGGATTTTACACCATCCTTGTATTCCTCTGCATGGAAATACTGACTACTTTCCATCCCTACATTCTCCATGGCATCCACCATCTTATTTCCTTCCCATTTAACATGTGACAATAGAATGGCTTCCTCTCCTGTAAGGATTTTCTTGAGGACTCTTAACCTTCCCTCCCATCTCCAATTCTTTGAAACTTGGGTCATAGAGGCTCCCAATTGAAGTCTGCGAGCAATCTTAATGATGATCTGACAGTCCCCCTCTGCCACTAGAGGCATTTTACCTATTTGCATTGCCCATTTCAATCCAGTAATCAGGCCTTCAAGCTCGGCCATGTTGTTCTTGTTGGTTCCTATGGAGCCCCAGAACAGACTAATGATATCTCCCTTTGGATTTCTAATAGCACCACCATATCTAGTGGTCCTTGGGTTACATTTATCCATTCCATCCACATTGAGCTTGAAAGTCCCAGCTTGAGGAGCATGCCAGTAGTTTGGGATGGAAACATGCATAGGGGGAGTTCAATTGATCGAGTTGTTGGGAGGTAATTCCCTGATCCCTAGATCATAGAGTATGATTCTCTCATTTTCTTCAGAAGAATATTCCTCCTACGTCCATAATTGTAGAGAGATGGTTTCAGGTGAGCTTCTATGGAGTTCCATATCTCTTCTTGTTTTCTAGCTTTGTTATCAAAGGTCTGTTTGCTTCAGGTTTTCCATATTTCCCATAGAGTGAAACCTGGAAAAAGTTCCAAAAGGAAGTTCACAATTTTGTTTTTAAAACTGTTCATAGGCTATTCAGCTATAGTGATGTCCGGTCACCCCTTTTGCCTGTGCTTTTTCCTAAATATTGATGCCCCTTTCTCCCATAAGGAATCTTCCACTCTACATTTGTCCAACAGGTGGTTTATGGACTCATTATTCTCTTTTGTACATGAAACATCACAACAGACCGTGGAAGCCCCTGATCTAAAGGCTATCCCAGGTTAGGATGCGGTGTTTAATAACTAGCCATCAGAAGATAGAGACCTTGGGCCACCAGCCGCCCATCCAAATTTTCCCCCACTTGGTGTCTAGTACTAGGTTCTGAGATCCTGTTAGTAGTCCTAGGGATTCTTTGGGATTAAAGTTGCATGAGTTGACATAATCCCATCTCAGCTTATCAGGGTCCTCATTCTTGGTTATCCTTTTCTCATAGAGCTCCATCAAGAATTCTTCAATATCCTTTCTAGGAGCTTTAGCTTGCCACCAACTTTTTTCCTTCCATCTCATGAAAATTTGGTCTTCATTACTGTTATCCCAGAACTCTACGACCTTTTCAATGGAATTATTTTGGAGAAAGGTACGTAACAGAGGGGTATCTTCCCCACAAGAGATTTTTGGTTCCTCGTTCAATGCTTCACTTGCAAATCTTGCATTTTTTCCATTCCGAACTTCCCAGAAGTTGTGTTTTTGAACCAATCCCCTGTTTTCTTGGGCTATCTTCCAGATGCTGGAGTCGGGTAGGTTTTCTGTGAATCGAACTAGGGATTGATGTGGCCATTGGGGCGCATATTCTAGATGCCACAGTTTGGCCCATGGTTCATCTTCATAATTTACCCATCTCCACCAAATTTTAGCACTCATAACTTTATTGTTATCAAGTGGGTCTTTGAGCCCCAATCCCCCCATAGCTTTTGGGGTGCAAATGGTTTTTCAGTGCATAAGAGGCCATTTTCTATTGTTTTCCGTTCCTCCCCATAGGAGGTTACTCTGAATATTCCTGATTTGCTTAATGATGGATTTCGAGGATGCTATAACTAAGAAGAGGTAAATAGGCATAGCATGAAGAATAGATTTAAGAAGGATTAACCTACTAAGGAAATTGAGGGCTCTGAAAGTCAAGAGACTGAGCTTTTTGTTAATTTTGTCCACCAATTCTTTCCAAGAGACTTGTTTGATAGTCCATTCTGCCATAGGCACTCCAAGATAATTTGAAGAGAGGATGCCTTCCAAAAACTCCAAGATTCTAAGGATATTTCTCTTCGTTATCCTCGAAGTATTGAAGAAGTAGGTCTGAGATTTCTCTTTGTTAACTTCTAGGCCACTGGCTTCCAGAAATATGTTCAAGCATTCTTTAATTCCCCTAGATTCATGAACCAAGGAGGGGCCCATCAACATGTTATCATCCACAAAATGTTGATGGGTTTGAGGGTCCATCCCATCTGTTAGGGATAATCCCTAGATTTTGTTCACTTCTCTCCTATTCTTGAGCATTCTGCCAAGCTCTTCTACCGCAATTATGAAGAGGAAGGGGGAAAGGGGGTCCCCCTGTCTAATGCCCCAGGACATATTGAATGAACTTGAGAGTGATCCATCAACCAAAATTGAGAAAAAAGTATAGGACACCATATTCTTGATACAATTAGACCATTCCTCTGCAAAACCAAAAGCTTTCAGGATACCTGCCAGGAATTTCCAATTCAATTTATCATAAGCTTTGGAGAGGTCAAGTTTCAAGAGCATATGTGGATTCCTTGTTACTTTGAGGGAGTGGATAGTTTCATGGACTATAATGTTAGTTTTTCAACATTAAGATAGCATTATGTTAGGATCTTTACTGAGAGAATAACAAGTACAACAATCAAACACAAGAGACAATGAACATAGTGTTTTTGATTAGGGAAACCATAAATGGAGAAAACCATGCAAATTCCTCAGAAATAGAATCAGCACAAGCTGTAAAACCCCAAAATAGTAAGATGCACTCCTGATAGCAATAATATTCTTCTTGTCTAGCCCGAGTGTCTTCTCCTTCCTCAACTATGCCCTACACTTGAATTTTTTAGTGATGTGTGCTAAATAGAGATCCCAGCTCTCTATTTATAATAATCCCGACATGACTAATACCCTACTAGGGCCAACCTCTACTTGGAGAGTCTAATAACCCTAGTGCCTCAGAACTGCGAGGACTTTAACCCTTACACAATCAGAGGGTTACCCACTATGACTTGACATGACTTATTTACATTATTGATTCTCCCGATCGGAACATCGGGGCATGACAACATGACTCAAATACATAATAGATACATCCCTAAATAAACATCAGGTTAGAATACATAAGATACATAGATGAATACATTCCGAAGTTACAAATACATCAACACTCCCTCTTAACTAGGAAGGTATTCTTTCAACACAATTTTTAGCACTGGTCTTCTTCTCTGTATCAACTGGATCATCTTGTCATCTGCATCTCGAGTCTTCTGAGTCTTCAAGTCATCTTCATTCTTTGAATCTGGATCATCTCTCGATCTGGATCATCATGGGATATCATCACTGGATCTGGATCATCTCTCGATCTAGATCAACATCACTGGATCTGTATCATCACTCGATCTAGATCATCATCACTAGACTGGATATGGATCATCACTTGATATGGATTTGGATCTAAATCATCTCTCGATATGGATCATCACTGCTAGATCTAGATCATCACTCGATCTGGATCTCTCAGAGTCATCATGGATCTAGATCATAGCTCGATCTGGATCTCACGTGGTCATCATCATATGTGCGCTATCTTGTCATAGGAAGTTCTACAAAGCCAGCCTTCTTTCATGTTGGGTGTATGCCTACCTCCTTATAGGTCTTTGGTAGCCTTTACATCTGACCTACTCATCAGAATGGCCAGCACTCACATCTGACCTACTCGTCAGAATGGCCAGCACTCACATCTGACCTACTCATCAGAAAGGTGGTAGCCCTTACATCTGATCATATAGGACCTAATCCTACAGTCACAACAGAATGACCAGCACTCACATCTGACCTACTTGTCAGAAAGGCGGTAGCCCTTATATCTATGCAGGAGCTCATCCTACATCAGAATGGCCAACACTCACATATGACCTACTCTTCAGAATGGAGGTAGCCCTTACATCTATTCTACTAGACAGAATGGACAGCACTCACATCTGACCTACTCGTTAGAATGGTGGTATCCCTTACATCTGTCCTACTCGAAAGAATGGCTAGCACTCACATCTGACATGGAAGGAACTAAATCCTCTCACCATAACAGAATGGCTCAACCCTTACATCTAACCTGCTCATCAGAATGGCTTTGGGACTCATCACTTTCTCTTGGAGGAAACCTCGATCTGGAGAACACCAAGCTTCTCCCTGAAGTACTCAAACTTCCCTCTAGCTAATGGCTTGGTCAACACGTCAGCTATGTGTTCCTCCATTGCAACATATTGGAGCTTCACTACTCCCCTCTACACCATATCCCTAATATAGTGATACTTGATCTCGATATGCTTCAACTTGTCATGGAATACTGGATTCTCTGACAACTTCACACAACTCTAGTTGTCACAATGTATACAAGTAGCATCCAACTGGAGATCAAATATATCGAATAGTAGCTTCCGCATCCATACTGCCTCAAAACTAGATGAACAAGCCACGACATACTCTGCTTTAGCTATACTTAGTGCCACACAGGATTTCTTCCTGGTAAACCAAGAGATCACACCTAATCCAATACTAAAACAACACCTTTAAGTGCTCTTCCTATCGATGGCACTGCCTGCCCAATCTGAATCAACATAACCCTCCAGGATAATCTTTTGATTCACATCATACTTGAGCCCATAATCAATTGTACCCCTCAAGTACCTCAGAATATGCTTTGCAGCAATCAAGTGAACATTTCTCGGATCTGTCAAGAATTGGATCAAGGTGTTCATAGCAAAGAAAATGTTTGGTCTCGTGTTCATCAGGTACATTAATGACCCAATCATCCGACGATACATCATAGCATCAACTATTTCTGAAGAAGCATCATTCAATAGCTTCAGGTTTGATTCCATATGTGTGGCCATAATCTTGTAGTACATCATCCCAAACGTCTTCAGGATCTCTACTGCATAGTTCCCTTGTCCAAGGAATATTCCATTTGCACTCAGCCACACCTCCATACCTATAAAGTAATGCATCATACCCAAGTCCTTCATCTCGAACTTGGTAGTAAGCTTTCTCTTTGTATCAATAATCAACCCATCCATACCTATCACAAACAGATCATCTACATATAGTAGAAGCATCACTGGGTTTCCATCTTCAACCTTGTAGTAAAGGTTGGAATCTGCTTACTCTTGGTAAATCCCAAACTAGATAGAAAACTATCAATTTTGCTGTACCATGTCATGGGTACCTATTTCAAACCGTATAGGGATTTCTTCAATCTGCATACATGAGACTCCCTGTCATGTGTCTCAAAACCGAGTGGTTGTTCTACATACACTTCCTCTTCCACTACACCATTCAAGAAAGTAGTTTTGACATCCATTTGGTGTATCTTCCATTTCATCACTACAGCTAGAGCAAGTATTGATCTGATGGAAGTGTATCTGGCTACAGGTGCAAAGGTCTCCGCATAGTCTATTCCTTCTTTTTGAGAGAAACCTCAAGCTACAAATCTTGCTTTATACTTTTCAATGCTACCATCTGCAACATGCTTGATCTTGTATATCCATTTGGAAGTTACAACTGACTTCCTATCTGGTCTTGGGACAACATCCCAAACATCATTCTTCATGATCAATTAGCACTCTTCGATCATAGAATCCTTCCATTCTTTTTGTTCTGCCGCTTCTTCATAACTGGAAGGTTCTTTATCAATGAAATCACATAGTAAAGCTACATACACAGAATAGGATCTTGTCCTCTTTCTTTCTCTGTGATTCTCTTCTAGAGCCCCATATCTTTTCGCACCTTGGATCAGTTCTCGTACCAAATTAGGTTTCCTCTTATGAGGATTCTTCTCTAGAGGTGGATCTACAGGTCTTTGTGGTTCTTCAAATTCTCGATCTTCTTCTCGAGTTTCTTCATTCATGGTTGTATCATGAATTCTGGGTGCTTCTGCGTCTTCAGGTTCTTCAGCACGTCCCTTTCTAGATTTTTTGTAAGCTATGTCTTCATCAAATGTCACATCCCTGCTGATGTCAATATTATTATATCCTGGAAAATATATTCTGTAAGCCTTTGAGCTTTCAGAGTATCCCACAAATATACCCTTCTTTCTTAAAGGATCTAATTTGCTCCTCTTCTCTTTTGGAATGTGGATGTACACAGAACAACTGAATATTCTGAGATGGCTGACTTCTAGTTTCTTGTTGGAGAAGAATTCTTCAGGAGTCTTGTTCTCGAGTACTCTATGTGGAGTACAATTCTGTACATACACCACTGTTCTGGTAGCTTCTTCCCAGAGATGCATAGGAAGGTCTTGATCATGAATCATTGATTTTGTAGCTTCCATGATAGTTCTATTCTTCTATTCTGCAACCCCATTCTGTTGTGGATTATAAGGAGTGGAAAAATCCCTCTTAATCCCTGATTCTTTCCATAGCTCTTTGAATTCATTTGAAGTGAATTCTCCACCATTATCTGATCGAATGGTCTTGATCTTCTTTTCAGGATGGTTTTCGATCAAGGCTTCGAATTCTTTGAACTTACTGAATACTTCGTCTTTGTACTTCATGAAGTAAACCCATGTCTTCCTAGAAAACTCATCAATAAAATAAACATAATATGCATACCCGCTTAAAGAGTTTGATGACATAGGACCGCATACATCGGATTGGATGATTTCCAACATTCCTTCTGCTTTGCTTTCACTGCTTAGAAATGTCTTCTTGGTATTCTTTCCTTTAGCACATCCTTTGCAGACCCCATCATGTTTTGCTTGTATTTCTGGAAGACCTTCGACAACTTTGCTTGCAATTGGTAGTGCTCTGTAATGCACATGTGCAAGCCTTCTATGCCAAAGTTCACTTGGCTCTACTATGTCATGGACCAAGGCTTGTTCCGAATGGCCCTTCAATTTGTACAATCCTCCTTTTTGTTCTCCAATCAATACCACATCATCTATAGTCTTTCCTTTTGGCCACATGATGACTTTACCATCTATGAATGAAACCCATATTCCTTTTGCATCTAATGCTGATATGGAGAGAAGTTTATTTTTGAGTCCTAGCATAGACAACACTTCTTTCATTGTTAGAGAATTTCCAGAGTCTAACTTATATGAAGATTCCCCACTACCTTTTATTGGATATTGGTAGTCATCTCCTAGATTTACCTTGTGAGGTGATTCATGTTCTGATAGTCTAACAAAGGATTCCTTGAATCCAATCATATGTTTGGAAGCCCCACTATCTATAAGCCAATCATCACTACCATGAATAATGTTACTTATGAGAGCTGATATCAGAACATATTCATCCTTGCTTGAAGAATCTTCACATTCATATCTGGATCTCTTCCTAAATGGTTCATCATCCTTTGTAGCATGAGCATGATGTCTTCTTTTTTTGCTCTTCTTTACTATCTTCTGTTTGTTAGGACAATTCCTTGCATAGTGTCCTGCTTCTTCACAAGTAAAGCATATGATCCTAGATACATCTCTTCTAGTATTATTTTTGTGAAAGTGCTTACCTCTAGAACCATAAGATTTTCACTTGCTTGAATTGGGGTGAGACTTGGAGTGTACCATAAGAGCTTGGTCTTCACTTCCCATCTTCTCTTCTCGAGCTACTATCCAAGATTATTCTTGAGAGCACTCTTCCCATAGTCTACTGAAATTGACTAACTTCTTCCTATCATAGATTACTTGGATGAAAGAATCCCATGACCTAGGAAGGCCATTCAATGTAGTCATTACAATCTCTGCATTTTCCACTTCTTCATCAACTGCTTCTAGTTTCTCTTTGATCTGAGAAACTCTTGTGAAGTAAGATTGGATTGTTTCTACATTTTGAATCTTCACATTCTTCAGTTGGTTTCTTAGGGTCATCTTCCAATTGATGTTCCTCCCTTCAAACAATTTGGCTAGGGCATCAAACATAGATTTAGGTGTCTTGAGAGAAGACACCTCTGGGATAAGGTGATCCTTGATAGAATTAGCAATGATCCTCTTTTCCATAACCATATTCTTATTATGTAAGGCCTTTTCCTCATCTCCCTCTGGAACTAGAACCTCCTCATGGATGTAGGAGTCTAATTCATTTTCTTCCAGGACCAAGGAGATCCTATACTTCCAGGATCGGAATTTTTCACCTCCCTCAATCTTTTCATCAAGCTTGGTATGACGATACATCTTAAATTAGAACCTCAAATGGAAATACAAAATATTTTAGATCTTACCAGGTTCAAGATGTCAAATTTGAAAGTTGAGCTGAAATCTTGCAAAGTTGGTTCAGGAGCAAATTAGGGTTTTTCTTTTCCGAAGTTCTTCCTACCCAAATGCCTTGAAATTTGTCCCTAACTTTGATTTTGGGGAGGAGATCAATCCAAGAATGGGCTCACTGGAAAATTCCTCTTCTGTGAAAATCCCTAATTTCCAACAGGAGTGACAGGTCCAAAATTGAAAAACCTCAGAATTGGATTCTGCTTCAACAGAAAGATGCGCCCTAAGGAGGAGAGTTGTTCCACTTTACTTTTTCTGAAAATATATGAAGGAAGATCCAGAAACTAGGAATCCCTAGATCCCTCAACTGCACAATTTCTTCTTCTCAGGTTAGCTCTGATACCATGTTAGTTTTTTAACATTAATCTAGCATTATGTTAGGATCTTTATTGAGAGAATAACAAGTATAGCAATCAAACACAAGAGACAATGAACACAATGCTTTTCATCAGGGAAACCATAAATGGAGAAAAACCCACAACTTCCTCTGAGATAGAATCAGCGCAAGATGTAAAACCCCAAAACAGTAAGATGCACTCCTGACAGAAGCAATCTTCTTCTTGTCTAGCCCCAGTGTCTTCTCCTTCCTCAACTATGCGCTACACTTGAATGTGTGAGTGATGTGTGCTAAATAGAGATCCCATCTCTCTATTTATACTAATCCCAACATTACTAATACCCTACTAGGGCCGACCTCTACTTGGAGAGTCTAATAACCCTAGTGCACCAGAACTGTGGGGACTTTAACCCTTACACAATTGGAGGGTTAACCACTATGACTTGACATGAATTGTTTACATTATTGATTCTCCTGATTGGAACATCAGGGAATGACAACATGACTCAAATACATAATAGATACATCCCAGAATAAACATCGGGTTACAATACATAAGATACATAGATGAATACATTCCGAAGTTACAAATACATCAACACAGAATAATGCCATCCAAGATTTGTCTTCCTTCCACAAACCCTGCTTGTTCCAGAGAAATAATAAGAGGTAGGAGTGGCTTAAGTCGATTAGCAATTACCTTGGAAATAATTTTGTAGATAACATTAAATAGGGCTATCGGTCTTAATTTTCTTGGGTCCTTTGTTCCACTTTCTTTTGAAATGAGAGTCAAGAAATTCGATTTGAGACCTCTGAGAACACTCCCAGATTTCTTGGAGTCCTCCACTAAGGAACAAATTTCTTCTTTCATCTAGTCCCAGATAGCATGGAAGAAGTTTGTGGTGAAACAATCTGGGATCGGTGCTTTATCTTTATCCATTTGTTTAACCACATTTTCAACCTCTACCATCTCGATGGCTTTTCTGAGTATTTGATTATGATCCTCCATGATGATTTTGGGAATGTGACTTAACACCTCCCTTTCATATTCCTCCCTATCTCTCTCTAGTTCATGAAGGAGATTGGTGAAATAAGAGTTTAGGGTGGTCTCCAGCTCTTCCTTGGATTCAGCAATGCTTCCATCCTCCTTCTTAAGTCTATCCATCATGTTCTCCTATCTATGTTGAATGACTGCTATGTGGAAAAAACTAGTATTTCTTTCTTCTTCCTGGAGCCATTTAATTCTAGATTTTTTTTTCCAATAGACTTCCTCTTGTTGCTCTCTTTGATTGAATTCCTGCAGTAGGGCCTTTTCCTGAAGCCTCAGATATTTAGTATAGAAATTTATCATTACTTGTGATTCATGTTGCTTAATTTTGATCTATAAGGCCTATTTTTCTTGGAAGATGTTGCCAAAGGACTCCTTATTCCATTTCTTGAATTTGGCCTTTAAGGAGTTTAATCTTATGTTTAAATTGGTACATACGGGTGCCCCTGATAGGAGGGGAACTCTCCCACCATTCCTTGATTTTCTCGTGAAAGTATGGTTGAAGGAGCCAGAATTTCTCTAATCTAAATGGTCTGCGAGGGTTGAATATGACATTTTCCCATTGAAGACTTATGGGCCAGTGGTCTGAGCCTGCCGCTGGCAGGACTACTACTTTGAGGCTTCCCCCACCCATCATGACAAATTTCTGAAAGCAACAATTTTTCAAGCGTACATGCTATCCCTCTGTCTCCTGTCTACTTATTATTCCAGGTGAATATTCCATTGGAAGTTCTAACATCAATCAGGTCCAGACCATTAATAGTATTATTGAAGAGAGTACTCATAGCATTTAGGTTCCAAATACCTCCTTTTTTTTTCAAGGCTTCTTATCAGGATAAAGTCACCTCCTATAATCCAAGCTTTGTCATACACTAGGCCTTTTAGGTCTGTGAGCGACTCTAGGAATGCATGTTTCTGTTCAGCCCTCGGGGGATCGTAAACATTGGAGATGACTCCCCTTATTCTAGTCCCAATAATGTGGAAATCAGTTGAAATAGTGCATGTGGTGGTGAGGAAATATGATAAAAGCACTACACAGGGGTTCCATAGGATTCCTAGACCACCTGCCATCCCTATGGCATCGACTGCAACTGACTCACACCCCTTCAACACTTTTTGAGCTATACTTGCAAGTTCTTGTCCCCGGCATTTTGTTTCCTGTAGGAAAATTATTCCTAATTTGTCTCTGTCAATCCTTCTTTTAGAAAGGCAATTTTTAATATCACTTTTACAACCTCTGATATTCCAAGTTATAATATGCATCAAGAAGGAGTTAATTGGAGGGAGAGAGGGCTGCATCTATTTTTGGATACTTCCCTGAAGGCACCAGTTGTTCACCTATTCTCTAATTCTCTAAACATTGCTAGGTGTTCCTCTTTTATCTTTATTCATATTTTTCTTACCTTCAATGACTTTGAGGGATTTAGCCACTACTCCTAGCAAGCTTGCATTTTTATCTTGAATGATGGATTTCTCCAGAAGACACACCTGCTGAGGGGGGATCAGAGCTAGATCCTTGTCTAAATAGGCCACTTCCATTTTGTCAAGGCCTAGGTCTCCTATTTCCATGTCCTCAAAAATGACTTCCACAGTTCTTGAATCTTTCTAAGTTTCCTCTGGTCCACTCTGTGGAAGGGGATCTGAGTTAGTTTTCTTAGTTCCAGGACTATATTTTGGGGATCCCATATTTCATTTTCTTTGGGTATCATTGTCCTATTCCTCTTGTTTCTTTCCTTGGAATTTGTCCGTCATTGATTCTATCTGTGCATTGGCTATGTCTTTTATCTGATCTTCCTGGAGGGTCTCAAATTGGTTTTGGGTCTGCACTCTTTTGTGGACTTTTGGCCCTGAGATCTTCCTCACTTTCCTCTTTTTGTTTTGAATTTTGGTGAACCCCTCCCCATCCTAGAGTTCTTGATCTTTCTTCCCTCCTAGTATTTTTTTGGGGATAGTCTCTGAATAGGTGCCCATGTTCATGGAATATTCTACAGTGGAATGGGATCTGCTCGTATTCTATGGCCTGAAACCATTCCTCTTCTTTCGATGTTAACTCTATTCCATCCGGTAAATCTTTGGATATGTCATGGTAGATACTTATTCTGGCATACGATATGTATTTCCTCTATCTAGTTTGCTTGAAAACTTTGATAAAGTTCCCCAAGGTGTTCCCTATTTCCATCAAGATTTCTTCCTTCCAGTATTCTGTTGGGAGGGAATACATTCTTATCTAAACTAGAGCTATCGTCATATTTTCCTTGTTAGGGTCAAATCTCTCTTTCCATGGCCTCAAGAAGAGGTCCGTCGAGTTGTAGAAGTAGGGATCATTCTTGAATATTTTCCTTCTATCTTCTTCATTGAATAAAATGATGGTAAAGAACCCTTTAGCTCCCATTTGGAGATCAAAGTGTCCTTGGGGTTTCCATGTTGAGTTAATCCACCATACCAAAGTCTTTTCTGTGGGCCAGATCCCCACAAATTTTCCTATGAGTTCCCTTTTTTTATGTATTGGTTGTCCTCCCTGACTCTTTCAGATTTGATCTTCAGCCTTGGTACCATATTGGATTTTGGGATGCATTGTCCTATCCTTCTTGTACCTTGGTTATTTTTTTCCTCCTTTATGGTCCTGCTGAACCCTTCCCCATCAATGGGAAAAATATGAGCATTGATTACTCCTTTTCCTTTAACATTTTCTTTTCCCAAGAAAGCTGACTCTACCTCCACCATTTCATTCCTTCCATGGTCCCTCTCCCCCCAATGAGGAGTATGAACCATCTTGAAAAGTTACTATTGAACCTCCACCAACCTGCCTGCTCACCAAGAAACCTACCTCCTACCTTACCGCTCCAAAACACTTTCACCAATCCCCATTCGAGGAAGCAGATTCTTAGTTTCCTCTGATCATTGCATTTATTTGTCAGCATAACTTGATACTAGCTCTATCCAGCATTTGTAGCAATAACTAGACTCTGCGTTACCTTCTTCTACAAAGGAATATTGATGCATCTATACATACTTTTTCTGGAACAAGACCATCTTCTTTAAATCTTCTGAAACTATTTCTTCTTAAATAGTTTGATCACCTTGAGGGTGTGTTTTGATCTTTTTATGAGAAATTTTTTCATCTACATCCATGCCATCAATTTTAGAAATACTCCTCTTATTCAAAATGGTGGAATCAACAGGTGTTTGAGCCACTACAGTCAATATGTTCCTCCTATCTTCATCAGCTTTTGAATTTTCTTCAAAATTAACCCTTCAACATTTTGATGATCAAATGGTTTATTTTTATTCAACTTCTTCCTTTTAGAAATAATGTGATGTGGATCATAATTTACTTTTTTCTCCTTCTGAAAATCCATAACTTCTAACAATTTCTCTATGACTAACAAGGCACTTTTATTTTTAAAAATGAACGCACCAAATTTGAGAGGAAATTTAACATTGGAATATTTTTTAAATTCCCCAAAATGTTCTTCTACTACATATAACGTCTATCTCATAAACTCCAATGCGAAAATTCATTGAGTCAGAAAAGCGAGTAACCTGTATCGTTCCCTAGTGAACCCATACACTCTCAGAACAGTAAATTCTTTATACAAGAACCAACCTCCTATTTTTCCTTTTAAGGAAGACTGTAACATAAGTTTGATGTCTTCAAACACCCTTAGCAAGACATCATCAAACAACAATTTGTAAATCTCGACCATGATTGTATTTACGAACTCAAACATGTTAATTTGTTTTGAGAGGTTCGGAAAGAATATGGTGGACAAGAACTACAACTCTGACACATTAGAACATAAAAGCATGTTCAGTAAATATGATTGATATCTAAAGAACCTAACTTTATGGAATTTAACCAACTGGGCATGGATAACCTCGGCTAGATACTGACCAAGATTAAAAAAACGAGTTAAATGGGACTTAGGATCAATTGAACCTATACTTAGCAAGAAAGCAAAGATGACTTCATTGATATGAGTATCATCATCCAAACCCAAAAATTGACTAACCAACGACATGACCAGCTGTACTTCCTTCTTGAAAATATTAACATTGTCTGGTAGAAATAGGCCTTCTAACGACTAACCATCTTTCAGAATACTGGATAAAAATGTGCATCTGAATTTAGTTCCATAATTTTTATACATTTCAATTAAAACTTGTTCATTTAAATTCTCATAGCTATCAGGGAAATTATCAGGAAGACTCAATATCCCGCGAACAGTTTTCGTGTCTACTTTACAAATGATTTTTGATGTGGTATGGCTCATAATAACTCTTTTGAAGGAGGAGTAACTATTCGCACGCCATTTGAAAAATTAAGGAAAAGGTAGGGTTTTTTAAATAGAAAAATAATATAACAAAGAACTGTAGACATTTAGAATATCATTCCCTTGCAAAATATACTGCCACAAATTCTCTTTGAAACTGATACACTACCAAATAACAGAATAGGGTCACATACATTCCTCTCGCTATCAACAACAAACTCCTCTCTCTCATCCAAAACTCTGCGCAATATTCCTTAACCCTACTCTTTCTCCATAAAAAACAATGGCGACAAGTATTCAATCAAAGTCTCAGTGTTTCGAGGCTTAACTAGTAACTATGGATACGTAGAAGTTGAGTTTCAAAAAAATATGGCGCACTATCCCTTCTTTTTCTCACCCACGACATGCAAATGAAATGAATTTACCTAGGTCAACTCACTTTTTATACAACGGATTATTCTGGGGCCCTTACCAAGTTGTTTTTCCTTTACCACTTTCCTTAGCGGAACTCACCAAAGTCACCTTGTGGAAAGTGGTTTAAATTCCTCTATCGTTCATCCTTTTTAATTATCTCACTGCTTCGCACTCTAGAATGGATTATGACCGTTGATACGATTTCATCTTTTTCCTGATCCGTTGGATCAAAATCTATTCTACATAATCCGCCAACATTTCTCATTTTTTCGAACATGCATCTTCACACCGCAGACTGCCTCATAATCATATATTTTATTTACTTTATTTCTTAGCCGTTGATCTTTCTATCTCATTAGCCACTTCCGTCTCTCCGTCAAAACTTCTCCCTTGCACAACTTTCCCCAATAGATCAATTATCAACTGTAGATTTTCACACCCATAAATATATGCCTTCGAATTTTGCAATGAATTAACCAAAATGTGCATTTTAATAAGGGACTCAAGATTACCAACCTTTACCAATTTTTATGTATCCCTTTATCATTTCTCAACCACATTTCTTCCTCAATTGTTCAACATAAGGGGTGTTAAAAACTAATTTCAGTTGGGGATGATATTCTCCCTTGGAGGTATCAAAGAAATCATAGACCAAGTGCCTGTCTCTAACTTTTATGTCCAAATCTCCAAATTTTTTTACTTTTTTTCACTGATATATATTTTCTAAATAAAGAAAATGGCTTTCCTCTTAAATCTTAGGGCCTTCACTCCGAGCTTCAAAAATATTTGGTTCACCATATGCATTGCTTTCAAGAAAATAAATATTTACAAACTATGATACAAATTTTACCCTCCACCTTAGGACATGCAATGCTTCAAAAATATTCCATTAACAGGGTTACTCTCCAACAAAACCCCATTTGGATATTCTAGAATAAATGCATTTTTTCCTCTATGACCTGCAATAACATAAGGACCTACCCACATGTGGTCAAATTTTCCATGCTTATCTTCCTTAGTAGCATCCCATTTTAGCACCAAGTCATCAATTTGGAACTATTCTTCTTTCAGCTTTCTATCAAAATTATTTTTCATTTTTTCTTGGTGTACTTTTACTTTATCATAAGATTTATTCCTTTGCTCCTCTAATTCGATGATTTGGTTTATCCTTCTCTACATGTGGTTTCGGCTCATCCTGTTTTTCTTGAAAATATTTCATAACTGGAACACCCATTGATGCTGGAAAAATTACTTTAGTTCCATATACCAATTGAAAAGGAGACATTCCAATCACCCTTTTAGTGCTAATTCTATCATCCCACAAAGCATACTCAAGCTTGGTATGTCAATCTCTCTTGTTATTTACCAGAATCTTGTTAGAATACTTGGCCAATCTGTTTCCCTGTGGGTAATAAGCAGTTGAATGATTTAAACTGATATGATACTTATGACAAAAATTAATCATCTTTTTGGATTTAAAATTTGTTGCATTATCAATCACTATTCTTCTAGGAAACCCAAACCTAGCCAATATATTTTCTTCAAGAAACTCCATAATTACTATCTCAGTAGCTCTCCCAGTAGGTATTGCTTCAATCCACTTTCTGAAATAGTTTGTGGCTATCAGAATCCATTTATGTTTTCTTGAAGAATTTGGGTTTATTTCTCCAATAAAATCCAGACCCCACTGCTAAAAATGAGCTTCTACTATTATTGGATTAAGAGGGAGTGGAATTACTTTTCTCTTACCATCAAAATTCTTGCATTGATGGCATGTGCTAGTCTCTTTGTATATGTCGGAAAAAAATGATGGGCAATAAAAACCTGCTCTCAAATTTTTGTTTGCTGTCACCTTCCAAGAATGATGTCCTCCACAATCTCCTTTATGAAATTCTTTCACTTTGTGCTGGGATTCATTTTCTAAAATGCAATTAAGTAACACACCTCCAGGATCCTTCCAATAAAGATACTGATTTAAAATACAAAATTTAGCAACTTTCAACTTCACAGATCTTGCTCTTGTTTTACTTAATCCTGCAAAAGCCTGTAAATTTTTACGAACATGAATAGTATCAGAATACCATGAAGATATAGTGAAATCAATCATTACCTCCATCCATGTGTCCAACTGATGAGATTGACTAGATAAGAAATTAAGCTGTAAAGATTCACAGTTTGAATCTGTCAACATTTTTTCTAGTCCCTGCCCTTTAATCAACTTTGTAGGTCTAATTTCTATATCATACTCTAATAATGTTGCTATCCATTTCACTCGTCTTCCTTCTGGGTCAGGATGTGTGAGAATCCCTTTTACTGCATTGGTTGGAACATGAGCAATTATATGTGAATTAAGAATATACACCCTGAAATATTTCAAGGCTTTAACCAAAGTGTATGCCTACTTTTCCATAATATCATATTTGAATTCTCCATCTCTCAACATCTTACTGAAAAAGGCTATAGGTTGCTCCATGTTCTCATTATTCTTTTGTAACAAAACTGCAACAATAGTATGTTCTGAAGCATATGAAAATATTAAGAAATATTTAGTGAAGTCATGACTCACCAACACATGAGCTTCTGAAATGGCTTGTTTTATTTATTTAAAAAATTTCTTAGCCTCTGCTATCGATTTTTTTTCATGTCCCTTTTTCAGCATATTTGTAATATTCATTAATATTTCAGCAAAACTAGGAATGCACCTTCTCAAAAAATTTACCTGTCCTAGGAATGATTGTATTTATTTTTTGCTTCTTATTTCTCCTACCTTCAGAATTGCACTGATTGTTTCAGGATCAATTTGTATTCCATCCTTTGAAATTATGTGGCCCAACAACTTTCCCTCTTCTAATGCGAAATTTTATTTTTTTGGATTTAATGATATACCAAATTTTCTGCATTTTATAAATACTTTTTCCAAATGGTAAATATGATCTCTATCAGATATTGAATATAATCTGATGTCATCCATATAAATTACCACAAATTTGCCTATTTCTCTTGCAAAAGCAATATCCATGGCATGCGAGAAGGTATACCCTACATTCATCAAACCAAAAGGCATCTTTGCATACACAAAAGTGCTCCATGCTGTAGTGAAAGTGGTCTTTTCTTGATGTTCAGGTCACACCTTAATTTGATTGTACCCTGAAAAACCATCCATCATTGAAATTCTTTCTCCGCCAACCACTTTCTGCAAAATATGATCCATCTTTGGCAAGGGATAGTTATCCTCCATTGAGACTTTCTTCAAATTCCTGAAATCTATGCAAAGCCTTGTTTCTCCATTTTTCTTTCTGAAAAGAACCAAATTAGCAACCCACCTCGAGAATCTTAAAGTCACAATAATATTGGCATCAAACAATTTTTTTATTTCCTTCTCAATAACTGGCAACAACTTTGGATTTGTTCTTCAGAGTTTCTATCTGAAAGGTTTTTCTCCAGTTTTGATTGGAATAGTATGTTTTATTATTGAAGTATCATATTCCTTAATGTCTTCATAACTCCAAGCAAATACATATGTATACTTTTTCATCAAGTTCACATATTCTTCTTTTTCTTTGGGAGGCAATATTTTAGATAGCTTCACAATCTTTTGATTCTCTTTAGTACCAATATTTCTATCTTCAATAGCATTATCAATAGGTTTCACTTTTGGATCTTTAGAAACATCATTTTGATCAAAACGTTTCTCTAAGGGGATCCAACCTCTTGGTATAAAATTACTTTTTAATTGAATTATATCCTTTCCTCCTAAAGTTCCCTTCATTTTTTCAGTGTCAATCTTCTCTTCTTCGTTTTCTTCAACATCTTGAAAATTTTCACAATTATCATTTTCACCATAAATATGAGTGTTCAAAAACTCCGCCAACAATTCTAAAAATATTTTTATCTGCATATCATCCTCAAAATACCTACCAATATTTAGAATTGTTAGGTATGGATGGTCTATTTACAATATCCACTTGATATTCCCTTTGACCAGCACTTGGAGTTTTGAATTTACCAGTAGCAACTACCAAAGAATCATCTACTGTATTCTCATACCTAGGAACCACCTTAATTGTATGTTATGTAAAATAGTTACCAAACATATCCCATAATTCATTCCTATAAGCTCTCATTCGAGGATGTTTGGTTTGATAACTTTCATTCACCTGGTTTATTACAAGCTATGAATCTCCCAAAACTCTTACTCTTTGTGCTCCCAAATCTTTTAATGCATGCAACCCAAGTAACAAAGCTTCATATTCAGCCACATTATTCATGCATTCAAATGTTAATTTATATGATAAATATTTAAAATCTATTATAGGAGAAATTATATATACACCAGCACTAGCACCAACCTTTGCCACAGACCCATCAAAATACATAGTCCACAATCCATCTCTTTTCTATTTCTTCTCCAAAACATTTTTCTCCTTTACTCCCTCCTCATTATTTCTAGATTTAATTTGGAATGTAGATTCCAAGTCACATAGAATAGTATCATTAAATAATTTTGAAGATCCCAAATCAGTATCGACAACATATATATGGTGAATATCAGGTCTATCTTGACTGCTTACTACATAAGGAACGCTTTTCTCACTGTGCAGCCTCCTACTTCCATATTGGACATGAACAGTAGCGTATGCCATGTCCATTTGTACACTACCTTTTAATTTTGAAGTCCAGGACCTTGATAACAATATTCCAAATTTTGGTAGAATTTCTACCACTACAACATCCATTATTATTGTTTTGGTTGGCAATTTATTTAAAGTCACTACCATATCTTTAATTAGACGAAGAAATTTCACCCTCCTAGAATCAAAGGAATACAAATCTTTATATGGTCTCGTAACTTCCAGTCCCAAACTTTCAACTACTCCTTCAGCCATTAAATTATGTGATGCACCTAAGTCTAACTTAGCAGTATGTACAACCATATCATGCCCATTCAAACTCAAATAAATTGGAGGAACCTCTTCATCATCTATACTTTCAACCTTTCTCCCAAATGAAATAGTAGGATTATCATCTCTCAACTCTAAAATGTATGATTGAAACTCTCCTTGACCTTTAACCATCTTTGTTATCGTATCCCTGTACTCATTATTCCTCAAAAACTCATTAAAAGGAACATATATTTTCAGCTTGGAAAGTTCATTCTGCAGACTGAAGATAGAAATAACTTTCTCTACATCCACTGGTGCTATTTGTTTTTTTCCTTTTGTTTTTTCTATTTTATTTTCAACTTCTTTATTCACAATAGGATCTTTTTGTATTTCCTTTCCTTTTTCTGTATTTAATGAATGGGTAGAAGGCTGGTTTGAATTTAGCCTCCCTTTATTTACAACAACTTCTTTGTTTCTCAACCTGATCTTTCTTTGTACATCATCCATAGCATGTAAATAACCCCTCTGATATCGCTCGGATTCCTTTTCAAAATATTCATTTCCACCTTCATATGAAAACATGCGATTTTCTTCTTCAGTAAGGTATATCTTTGCATATAATTCCCGAAAAAGATGAATTTCATTATCAGCGGGATCTTCTTCATCTGCAACATAATTCTCAGGGAAAGGTGGTCAAATCTGTTGTTCTTCTTGATTCCTTGGGTTTCTCATATCTCTTTTCCTATTTTTTGGAGGAAAGGGAGGATTTGGCCTTCTAAAATTTGGATTTCTGATTTGAGGATTAGCTTGTTTTCCATTAAATGATCTATTGTCCATAGTCAATCTATCCATTAAATTCTCCATTGTTTTCAACATCATTTAAAATTTGATATTAGTAGTAGAAGAAGAAGTAGAAGGAATATTTTCTTCTCTTATTTTCCTCCTATTAGTGTCTCTTTGTTTCATCTTTCCACTTGCCATCATATTTTATTCCACTTCTAAAGCATCTGTGAACGTTGGTAGCAAGACTCACTAACTTTTTCTCCCCTAATGAAAATGCGAAGTCATTATAAAAGGCCTTAGAATCATGAATTTTAGCAGCAGCTGCAGAAGGTTTTATATCTTCTGGAATGGAATTATAAACTCTCATAAATCTGCTTGAAAATTCATGAACAGATTCAAAACCTTCTTTATTGAGACTATTATATTGGGACAAAAGCTGGAAAGAGATTTGTTTATCATCTCACCTTTCTAGAAATGCATTATAGAAAGCTTGAAAGGTTAGGATAGATGCAGCTGGAAAATATTTGAACCATTTCTTCACTTCCCCTTATAAGATTCAACAAACAACCACATTTTAACATCCACATAATCAAGTTCCTCCAAGTCAAAAAATATTCAAATTTAGCCACATGCTGCTTTACTGTTCTACCTCCCTCTCCATAAAATAAAGAAATTCTTTGGCAATAATTTTGGGGAAGATCATACAATACAACAGGTAAATGTAAAGGAGCAAATCTGGCTGCCATTGGTCTAAGTGGATTTGGAGGGACTAAAGAATTTTGAATGATTTAAACAATAGGTCTTTCTTCAACCTTTGCGGACTGTTGAACATCTCTCCAAAGGGAATCAAGTAAATAAGATTATAATCTATGAGGGTTGGATTCAACATTTTTAAGATCAGATTCAGATTTATATTTCAACAAACCCTTTTCAACATTAATTTCCCATTCTTGATCAAGGATACTATGAAAATATTGAGAAGATGATGCACCAAACATAGAAATATCTATTTTTTCTTTGTCTTTTTTCTTAAATAATTTTTCTAGATCCTCCAAACTTCGTAAAACTTCAGTATCATAATTACCTCGTGTATGTCTTTTTGAAGCCAGGATGTCTTTTGAAATCTTGACATAATTTTAAACTGGAATTGCCAAGGCAAATGTACAATCTTCTTTAATAACAAAAATTCTTGTTTGCCAACATAAATATTTTCTTGATATTTATAAACTTTGTCATTCTTCCCAGGGATGATTTGCACCTTCATTCCCCGGTAATGGCACCAATTTGTTAGCACTCAAAATATACCCAAGGTTGTAAAAGGTAATATTAAGGTAACATTAAAAAGCACTTTAGAAAGAAACTGGCTTTTCTTTCCAGAGAGGGATCTCTCAGATATAAATTGAACAAGGCCAGATATTGAAATCAATAATAAGTTATGCAGATGGTTGAAACAATACATATAACCATTGGGAAATGGAATCAAAACAAATAAAGATAATACAAAGCTTCTTACATAGAATTTCAACAAAGGAAAGATAATCATTCAGTCACAGTCATTCATTAATTTTCAGGCGATAGGAGAGAAACACGAAAAGTCCATTAATATAGAGCATCCCAAGATGAATTCCATATCAAATTTAGATGAAATATTTTTGAATATCCAAAACAATAGCCAGAGCATAACATGTATGAATTTTGAAACTATTAAACACTACATTCAGATATGAAAGAAAATAGAATGGAAGGTAATCACTTAGAAATCAATCATAGGGAAAGAAGGCACATACTGTAACATAAACGACATAGGAATCTTTGAATATCAACTCACATTCAGCTTTGTAATTTCATTCAAAAATCATAAGTTCTCAATAACATCGATCCAAGCTTATGGATTCCAACCCCCAATACATAAAATAAATTCAAATATATACAAAAATAGTTTCTTCCCAAGAAGACAAATAACCAACTAATCTGTTAATCATAAGTTTTTGTAACCACATACCTAATAACTAGGAATAATAATTACATGCTTTTGATTCAAATAACAGATTGCTTGATTATAGCAAACTTAGTAACTGTAAGGTATCCCGAACAAACAGCTTCACGAACTACAACACCTATCTTCATGAATGAACTATGTACTTGGTATTTCCAAATTTCTCCATGACCTTCGTAAGACACAAACATGCAATCTTTTCTGAATAATTAAAAACTTATCCAATATCTCAAAGTCCTTTGTCAATTTTTCCACAATGATCTTTCATGTCAACCCTTTGACTAAATATTCAAATTTGGAATGATTCATGTGATTCTACACCAATAAGATGTGATATTGCTCTTGGTAAAACAAGCGTCCTTCGTCATCCCAAAAAGAAGGGAGACCATCATCAAATAGATATTTAAAAGCAAGCCTGAAATCCTTTATCTGAGAAGACATTGTATTCGCCTTATCCTGCACCACTTTCATGAGTTGATGTTTATTTATAAAATTCTTTGCCCACAACACAATTGCTACTCTGTCTTTAATCCCAATGTACTACAAATTCTGATATGTTAAAGAATTTAAAAATTTCAAAGCATTGTGAGCAGTATTCAAAGGATTCTTTTCCATAATTTCATTGGCCAACTTCAATCTTTGAGTAGCTAAATTGACTAGTGCACTTTTATCATCAATAAAATTTAAATAATGCCTAAACTTGGTGATTTCCACAAAAAGTATCCCAAATCAAATGTTTATCTCCCTGTAAAGGAGATTTTCCTGTACTTCTTTCTTTTAATTCATTAAAAAAAATTGTAACTGGCTTTTATCATTCCCTACTTTATTCTTCTCCTTAATTCTCTTAGCCAATTCAAATTGATCTTTTCATTTTTCCTCTTTTAGTTCTGTAATCTCCACCTCTTTCAAATTTACCTGTGATATAGGAACTAATAAAGCATCTGCAAAAAATTCATTTAATGGTCTTTCGATATTGACACGGGGTAAAACAGTTTCAACAAAGGGTTGACTCATCAACTCTTCCATAACTTCCTTTTCATCATTTTGATCCCTTTTCAGCTTTACAATCTGAGCCATCAATTCAGTTCTTTCTACTTCCCACTTGTTTTTCTCTTCCTGTAGCTTCAATGATTTTCCTTTATAGTCCATCATCTCCTAATAAATTTTCTCTTTTTCCTCCTGAATTGTAAATAATTGTGAAGACCAAATGTGTTTAGCATTAGGGACTTTAAGTGTCTTCTTCAATACTTGAATGGTATTGTTCTTCTCCGCTAGAATCTTTTTGGTCACCTGCATATTACCCGGTTCGGTCCCTAAGCTTACAACATCTCCCTACAACTTTTTAATTTGAATAAAATTTGCTCTATTTTCAACCCTTTCATGCTTCAAAAAAACCTCCATCTTATCTGCAAGAGACTGCAATTTATTAATTTTCATAATAGCATGTAACAAATCAGAGTAAATAAAATCTCTAGTTTGTTTATGAAGTTGTATCTTATTGGGAACACTGATTTTGTCTAACTTCACCTCCATTTTAGAAACTTTATTGTCACTAATTACGATGGATTTCAGGGTATTCCTCTCTGCGTCTTGGGTAGAAATCAATGAAGTCTTTTGATTGATTAAATTTCTAACTCGAGGAAGTAGATTCTTAGTTTCCTCTTATGATTTCATTTGTTTGTTAGCATAACTTGATACTAAATCTGTCCTGGATTTGTAGCTGGAACTAGACTCTGCGTTACCTTCTTCTCCGAAGGAATATAGATGCATGTGTACATACTTTTTCTGGAACAAGACCATCTTCCTTAAATATTCTGAAACTATTTCTTCTTAAATAGTTTAATCACCTTGAGGGTGTGTTTTGATCATTTTATGAGAAATATTTTCATCTACATCCATGACATCAGTTTCAAAAAGACTCATCTTATTCAAAATGCTGGAATTAACATGTGTTTGAGCCACTGCAGTCAATATGTTCCTCCTATCTTCATTATCTTCTGAATTTTCTTCAAAATTAACCAAGTTTTATATTTTATCTAAGCCTTCAATAGTTTGATGTTCAAATGGTTTATTTTTATTCAACTGCTTCCTCTGAGAAATAATGTGATGTGGATCATAATTTACTTTTTGCTACTTCTGAAAATACATAACTTCTAACAATTTCTCTATGACTAACAAGGCACTTTTATTTTTAAAAATGAATGGACCAACTTTGAGAGGAAATATAACATTGGAAGTTTTTTTAAATGCCCCAAAATGTTCTTCTTCTGCATATAACCTCTGTCTCATAAACTCTAATGCTAAAATTCTTGGAATAAAAAAAGCGGGTAACCCATATGGTTCCCCAGTGAACCCATACACTCTCATAACAGTAAATTCTTTATACAAGAAATAATCTCTTGTTTGTATTCTAAGGAATACTATAACATAAGTCTCATGTCTTCCAACACCCTTAGCAAGACATCATCAGACAACAATTTGTAAATCTCGGCCATGATTGTATTTACGAACTCAAACATATTAATTTGTTTCGAGAGGTCCGAATAGAATATGGTGGACAAGAACTGCAACTCCAACACATTACAACATAAAAGCATGTTCAGTAAATATGACTTATATCTAAAGAATCCGACTTTAGGGAATTTGACCAACTGGGCATGGATAACCTCGGCTAGATACTCATCAATATTAAAGAAAGAGGTTAAAAGGGACTCAAGGTCAATCAAACCTATACTCAGCAAGAAAACTAAGATGACTTCATTGATATGAGTATCATCATCCAAACCCAAAATTTGACTGACCAGCGACATGACCAACTATACTTTATTCTTGAAAATATTAACATTGTATGGTAGAAATAGACCTTCTAACGACTGACCATCTTTTAGAATATTGGATAAAAAATGGCATCTAACTTCAGTTCCACAATTTTTCTACATTTCAATAAAAACCTATTCATTTAAAGACTCACAGCTATCAAGGAAATTATCGGGCAGACTCAATATCCCGCGAACAGTTTTCGTGTCAACATTACAAAGGATTTTTGATGTGGTATGGCTGATAATAACTCTTTTGAAGGAGTAACTATTCACGCACCATTCAACAAATTTAGGAAAATGTAGGGTTTTTTCAATAGAAAAATAATATAAGAAAGAACTGTAGACATTCATAATATCATTCCCTTGTGAATTATATTGACACAAATGCCTTTCAAACTGACACCCTACCAGTTTATAGAATAGGATCACATACATTCCTCTCCCTATCAACAACAACCTCCTCTCTCTCATCCAAAACTCTACACAATAGTCTTGAACCCTTCTCCTTCTCCATAATAAACAATGGCGACAAGTCTTCAATCAAAGACTTAGTGTTTCGAGGCTTACCTGGTAACTATGCATATGCAGAAGTTGACTTTTAGAAAAAAGATGGCGCATTGTCCCTTATTCTTCTCACCTACGGCATGCAGATTAAATGACTTTACCTAGGTCAACTCACCTTTTATACAATGGATTATTTCGGGTCCCTTACCAAGTTCGTTTTCCTTTATCGCTTTCCTTAGTGGAACTCACCAAAAATCACCACGTGGAAAGCAGTTTAAATTACACTACCACTCATCCTTTTTAATTATCTCACAGCTTTGCACTCCCAAATGGATTATGACTGTTGATAAGATTTCATCTTTTTCCTGAACCGTTGGATCAAAATTTGTTCTACGTAATCTGTCAGCATTTCTCATTTTTTCGAACATGCATCTTCACACCACAGACTGCCTCATAATCATATATTTTATTTACTTTATTTCTTAGCCATTGATATTTCTATCTCATTAGCCACTTTAGTCTATTCGTCAAAAATTCTCCCTTGCACAACTTTCCCCATTGGATCAATTATCAACCATATATTTTCACACCCATAAATCTACACCTATGAATTTTGCAATGAATTAACCCAAATGCGCATTTTAATAAGGGACTCAAGACTACCAACCTTTACAAATGTTTATGTATCCCTTTATCATTTCTCGGCCACATTTATTCACCAATTATTCAACATAATGGGTGTTAATAGCAGCCATCTACCTTGATTAGTTCAAGTTATCATTTCACAAGTCACCCCTGAGCAATACCAAGCATACTAGAAAGTGAATAATTTAGGGTTATGTTCTCTATTTTTCTTAATACCACAGAGTAGTCACAAGGTTGTTAACTAGATTTGTGTAATTTTTGTAATAGCATCCCCTTAACAAAGTCCTTCATGGACAAACCATATTATGTTCATGGTTTTTTACTACTCAAGGAACTATAATTGAACCCTCCAATGAACTAGGAACCAGTATCTCATGTAGTGTTATCTATTTACAACTTTCTTTTTGGAAAAATATCATATTTTTCATTCAGGATTCTTTGTCTTAGATTAGGAATAATGTGTCTTTTTCATCTATTTTCCTTCATTTATATCCTCTTTTATTTTCAAGAACTAGTTAGGTTTTTAATTCTCCCAATTTATTTTTATTTTAATATATTCATTTATAGTTTTCCTCACATTATTGTAATTCTTCATCAACCCCCATTTTTATAAATTAAGAATTCACCCCCCTCCCTCTTATTGTGGAAATTGAACCCAAGTGATAGAAAAATTGCACTCACAAAATTGCTAATCAACCATGCAAAATTACAAACAGAGACTGAAATTGGAGCATAACACCAATTTGTATTGAATAAGTGTACAATAGACAACCTTGTGAAGTAATAGGCTGCTGAAATATATAATTACATTATATATTTGAATGCATAAGGATGCCATTCGAAATAGTCAAAAGGTAGGCTTACTAAATCTAGTCAAATCCCCCATAGGTGCATACAGCAGTTTCCAAATCCACTTAGAGGCTCACGAATTGGCAAAGTCAAGTAGGAAAGATAATAAGGGATGGAAAGGAAACTCATACATGCTTTTATTATGAGAAAAGGATGGAGGATGATGAGGGAAAAAAACAATTCAACTACACCTAGTCTTACTTTCCCTTTTGCCATAAATCTCAATAAAGCACTCAACTTAGCAGAAAAAGAAGATATGTGCTACGGAGGATCTGGAATAAAGTAGACATGATAAAAATGGTTTCCATGAGGTTTCCCAAGCACTCCATGACTCATTTTTAGAAATTTTGACTTCTAGGACATGTGGAACACAACTTGCATAGAGTGGAATATAGGAAACTAGGAAAAAAAGACAAAAATGGATTAATTAATGTCTAAGGTAGCTAACTATGGGTTGATTACTCTAAAATCCCACCTCAAGCCTGACTTTATGAGTAAATATTAGAAAAATATAGGGCTTATCAACAAGGCTTAGTCAACCTNGTCCATTTAACCAAGGAAAGAGGCAAAAACCCAGTGGGAAAATCCTCCCTTAAACATGGACAGTAAAACAAAATTTAAAAATATTGTCATCAATCATGCTTCACAACATGATTAGAAATCCCCAACAGTGATTTGAGATTGTTGAATGTCTTCTCACAAAAAACTTTGGTGAATATGTCTACTACTTATTCTGAAGATGCACAGAAGAGTAGGTGAATGGTGCCATCATGCATAAGATGTCTGATGTAGTGCATATGGATCTCAATGTGTTTGGTTCTCTGTCTTTGAACTGGATCATTGTTGATTCAAATGGTGCTATGATTATCACAATAGATAATAGTTGAAAGATTTGATTCGAAGCCACACTCACCAAGTATCCCCTGCAACCATAAACATTGAGTTGTTGCATTTACAACTCCTCTGTACTCTGCTTCTGTAGATGAGAGTCCTATGGCACTATGTTTCTTTCTTGACTAGATGATTGGTCCTTCAACAAGCTGAACACATATCATAATTTTGACTTTCGATCTGTGTTGTCACTTGCCCAATCACTATCAGTAAACCCAATCAAATCAAGATCAGATTTAGCTTTATAGACGATCCCATGAGTTCTTGTTCGTTGAACAAAGTTAAGGATCCTTTTGGCTGCCTTCCAATGGATCTCATGAGACTGATACATGTATCTTGAAGCCACACTTACTGCATAATAAATATCAGTTCGAGTGTATGTAAGGTAAATCAAACACCCAATCAACTGCCTATACAGTGTATTATTTACCATAGGAGAAGAACCTACTTCTTCAAGCTTAACTCCTAAAAGGAAGGGAGTATTGCTTGGCTTGCAATATTTCATGTTGAACTTGTTCAACAAATATAAAGCATACTTGGAATGATGTAATTTTATTCCATGCTAGGATTGAGCAATTTCGAGACCCAAGAACTGGCTCAACAACCCCAAATCAGTCATAGAAAATGCACAGTTCATTGCATCCTTCAAGGAGGTAATCTCTTTCTTTGAACTTCCTATAATAAAAATGTCATCCACATACAATAAAATAATAATCAAGGAACCATGAATCATATTCAAATAAAAATTATGCTCAGACTTGCATTGAACAAAACTCAATGACAACAGAAAGCCATCAATCTTGCCATACCAAGCCCTAGGGGCTTGCTTGAGCCCATACAATGATTTATTTAACCTGCACACAAAATATGGATTAGAAAAAAAACCTTGAGGTTCTTGCATGTAAATCTCTTCAATCATATCTCCATTTAGGAAAGCACACTTCACATCCATGTGATGTACCTCCCATCGCTTCAAAGCTGCAATGGCTAAGGCTAGCCTTATGGAGTCCATCTTTGCCACTGGTGCAAAGGTTTCATTGTATTCAATACCATGTGTATATGAGTAGCCCTTTTCTACCAATATTTTCCTATATTTCAAAGGTCAACCATCCACAACAAACTTATTTTTGAAAACCCACTTACATTGAACTAGCCTCCTGTTGAAATATTGTAACTTCAAATAATATTCCTTATGTATCTTTTGTGGTCCCCAATGGTCCAACCGGGAGAACCATTTGTATTTCATTGTACCTCTATGCTCCTAATTGAAAGAACTAATAAGAGTCATGAGGTAGTCCCCTAAAATTGTAAAGGTGGGTCATCAGCACCCCAATGTGGTTACCTGAGCCTACATGTGTAACTTGAGCCTACATGAGTTAACTTAAGCCGACATGTTAATTGAGTAATTTTAAGTGAACGGATGAATATAAATAGAGGTGTAGTGCTCCTCACTTGAGACACACACACTCACTTGGAATAGCGCACTTGTGGAGGAGAGGAGTTGTTGGAGAAGGAGGAGAATCAGGTTTTTGATCTCCTTGTTGGTTTTACCATTTTCCCTTTTTGGGGCATCTATATTGAGGAATCTTTTGCTTGGTTTTTCCCTTTAGGGTTTTCCTAGGGTAAATCTGTGTTCTTCTTGTGATACTGTTTCTTTCAGTGATCCTGTTTTATATGCTTTTAATATGAAAAATGAAATGATATACTGATGTCTTAAGTAAGCATATGAAAATTTAACATGGTATCAGAGCTAAGCTTAATAGGGCAGCTTTCACAAGTTACGGAAGCTAGGGCTTCTTATTTTTTGGTTCTCTCTCCACAATCAATCAGCAAAAGAAGGCTAGGCTAACTCTCCTTTGAAGGGTGCATCGTTCTGTCGAAGCGGTATTTGATTCTGAGCATTTTCAATTTTCGATGTGGAGATTAGGGCTTTCTATAGAAGATGAAATTTTTAGTGAGACCAGCATAGGATTGTTCTCCTCATCAAAACCGAATTTTAGAGACCTGGATCAATATTTTTGGTTGGGTGAATATTCGGGAAAGTCAAACCCTAATTTGACCCCGAGCTAGAAAAACCCTAAATACTAAAACTACTACGTTTTGACACATTCGCTATATTCTGAGATTGGAAAAGGATCAAGAGCTGCAAATTGCAGGGGCCGAAGATAAAATCCTGATGACCATTGTGTCCAAAATTCATCCTCATATTTTCTGTATTCCAGGAGATATGTTCTCTCCAAGTTAGGGTTCCAGCCTCTTCCAGATGTCATCCCTAAATAGGACACCTAGGGAGAATTGAAATATATTGGGCTACAGTGGTCCAAATGGAATTCCTAAAGATGTTACAAAAATTGAATGGGATATAACTTAGGTGGTCCAAATATCAGACTCAGAAGATGAACCAGCGACATGTGGCATGCCGTACAACTTCGTTGTTCTGAACAGTCCTGTAACAGGTCACCTTGGGAAAAGGATCATAAATCCCAAATGGTGAAACCAATTCTAATGAAACATGTGGTGGTAGATCAGGGAAATGTGAGGTTACCTCAATAAAAAAATTTATATAGAGAGGAGCATAAATTTCAGAGATATCACAGAAACAGTAACAGGAATTTCTGCAGAAGAAATTGGAAATTTAGGGCTTCCTGTTCCGAGAGCTTCCCTCCACTGTTTTCAGAAATGGAGTACATTGGACAGCTCCATTTGAAGAGATATATCTTTCTATCCAATCAGATCTGAAATATTCCAAGTTTTAAAATTAGGGTTTCTGTGACAAACCCTAGATCATCCAACTCCAGAACCAGGACAGACACCTCAAATCGGTAAGATCTAATCGTTTGCTATGTTCATTTGAGGTTCTCATTTCAAAGTGATCTATCATATCAGCTTGATGATAAGCTTGGTGAAGTTGACAACTTCCAAGCCTAGAAGTATATGATCTCTATGAAGAAAATGGATTGGACACCTACATGAGCATAGAGGTTCCAGTTTCAGAGGGAGATGAGGCTAGAAGCCTTTCACAAGAAGAACTTGTTCAAAGCCCAGAAGATTATTGATGATTCAGTCTCGAATCAACGTGTTCTACAAGTGTCTTCCCTAAAGACGTCAATGAGGTTTGATTCCTTGAACAAGCTATTTGAAGGGAAGAACATAGATCGAAATATGACCTTAAGAAACCAGCTGAAGAAGAAGTGAAGAATGCAGAAGTGGTGATGGCCCCTTGAATGGCCTCCCATGTTCATGGAATTCATTCATTCAAGGAATGTGTTCCAGAAGGAATTGATTACTTTCAGCAGACTTTGGGAAGAAGAAGAATCTCGTCTCTGAAGATCAAGCTCTCATCTTTCAAAGAAGATCCCTCAATCAATGAGGAATATGAAGATCTCAACTCTTGAAGAACTTCTTATCCACCTCAGCATTTGGATAAAAAACGATGCTATCATGAATGAAGAAGACGATAAAGTTGAAGACTCAAGAAGGAATATACCCATGAAACAAATAAAGATAAGTATTCAATTGTCATTTCATGATATTGTTTTGTTATACATTTGATTATATTTAGTGATGTGTTATGCATGATAGATTGTTTGCATTAATGACTGTATACTACTAATATGCATGTGATGGGTAAGTAGATCATGGTGCTATACAACTCTCCATTGCTACTTATCAAACCTCTTCGCTGACATATTGGATTAGTGCAAAATCTCAATAATGTCATGGTAGAGATGAAAGGCATCTAGAAAGTTTATGTGAGATATGGATGAATGTTGTATTAACTAAATAGTTGCATGATGCATAAGAAATTGTCGTTATACATATGTTTTATGAAATATATCTAACCATGAAACTGATACATTTGAATTGTAGGAAAGGTCACGAACAACCTCCTACAAGAAAAGAAGGATGAGACTTCTTCCGAAGAACAAGTGATGACAATTCAAGATTCACTCCAATAAACATGAATCTGAAGCTCCCAGGGTCAGAGACACCATGACGGAAGAAAGAGCTTCAGAGAATGGTAGATCCACCTTGAAGGATGAAGACCACCATGGGTACAAGAGATAACTCAAGATGAAGAAAAGAATGCTATAAAAGAAGCTATGATCAAAGGTAACAGTTGATCATGGAGAATGATGTATACGATATGATGGAACAAGTGTACAGAGCAAGGTTCGTGATTCTCCCTATAAAGAATAGACTATGACATGACATACTCTATTGACCAGTATATGTCAAGCATAGACCCACCTATACAGAATGAAGAGGGAATATGATAATCCACTTTAGGGGGAGTGACTATAGAAAATTATATCTGAGTTCGGCATGGTATGACATGATGGATAGCTTTGTGATGGATCAAGACTTTACCAAGAGTAAAGTAGGTTCCAACCTTCAAGGTTGAATGCAAAAGACTAGGATATGTTGATGACCTGAGAAGAAAAACTCATAGAAGATGTTGTGATACTAGAATGATGTTTGGGATATAGTACTCAAACCAGAAAGCAAGAATGTGGTATCTTCCAAATGGATTTGCAAGATAAGATATGTTGCTGATAGAAGTAAGGTAAGAGTTGTGGCTAGAGGTTTCTATCAGAAATAGGGAATTAATTCTGAAGAGACACTTACTTCTGGAAGTAAGGTACATTTCCCTCAAAACTATCACGGTATTTTCTTCCATGATGAATTAAAGACAAGCCTTCCTTAATGGTATGATTGAGGAAGAGTTTTAAATCGAATATTCACGAGGATTTGAAGCTGAATACAAAAGGATTCAAGTATGCAAGTTGAAGAAGGCCCTCTATGGCCTGAAGCAAGCTCCTAGAGCTTGGTATGGAAGAATAGATAGTTTCCTGATGAGCATGGGCTTTGCCAAGAGTAAAGACGATCCTAACCTTTCTTACAAGGTTGTAGAAGATGTACCTGTCATTCTATTACTATATGTGGATGACTTATTCTTGACAGGGAATGAGAATCAGATCATGGAAAGTAAGAAGAAACTAGCAGAAGAATTTGAGATGAAAGACCTTGGGTTAATGCATTATTTCCTAGGTCTGGAAGTATGGCAAAGTTCAGAAGGAATCTTTCTCAACCAGGGAAAGTATGTGGTATAGATATTGAAGAGACTCAAATGAAAACTCATGGCCACACCCATGTACTCCAACCTGAAGCTGTTAGCTAATGACTCATTAGAGTTAGTGGATGTGACTCACTACAGACAGATCATTGGGTCATTGATGTACTTAACAAATACCAGACCAGACATTTGTTTTGATGTGAACACCTTAAGTCAATATATTGTTCAACCAAGATGGGTTCACCTAGTAGCTGCAAAACATATTTGAAAGAGACTATAGAATTTGGTCTATACTATGATGGTAGCCATGAGTATAGATTGTATGGCTACACAGATGCAGATTGGGCTGGAAGTATCTTAGATAGGAAAATCAAATCAGGTATATGCTTTGAGGTCTGCTATGAGTTCATGGTTTAGCAGGAAATAGTCCAGTGTTTCTCTTAGCACGGTTGAAGCAGAATACATAGTAGATTCCTCTACTATGTTATGAAGCCATATGGCTTCATAAGCTGATATCAGGTCTCTTTGACCTGAAGATGGATACAACAATGATTCTATGTGATAACCACAGTTGTGATGACAAAGAACCCTGTGTTCCACATAACACATAGAAATCCAGTATTTCTACATGCAAGATAAGATGAAGATAATGATACTGTAGATGCAGATGATGGTGATTTAGTATTTCTATACTGAATATAGAGATGATTATGTTTCAGTATTCCCATATTGAATATATAGATGATGATGCTTTTAGTATTCACATACTAGAGATACAGATGGTGATAGATCAGTATTCAGATATTGAATATGTAGATGATGATGGTTTGGATGATGATGTACCGATGAAGCCTCTACCTCGAGTAGAGTTCGAACACTTTCGAGACAAGCTTGGTGTTGTTCGGACAGACCTTCCTTGAAAGGGGGAGTAGTGATGTTGCAGTGGGATTGTATCAACCTTGGGAATTTTCCCTAAAGTGATCCAGAGACCTCGGTCCTCGAGAATGAAGAGGGATTGTATCATCCTGGGACATCTGTCCCTAATAGATCCGGTGACCTCGGTCATTGAGAACGTGATGGGATTGTATCATCCTTGGGCACCTTCCCTAAAGTGATCCAGAGACCTCGGCCTTTGAGAATGAAGAGGGATTGTATCATCCTGGGACATCTGTCCATAATAGATCCAGTGGCTTCAGTCCTCAAGAATGTGGTAGGATTGCATCATCCTTGGACATAGTCCTAAATTGATAGAGAGTGATTATCCCGTAATTGTATCCAGTGACTTCGATCGTCGAGAATGTGGTAGGATTGCATCATCCTTGGACTCAAGTCCTAAAGTGATAGGGAGTGATTATCCCGTAATTGTATCCGGTGACTTCAGTCGTCGAGAATGTGGTAGGATTGCATCATCCTTGGACTCAAGTCCTAAAGTGATAGGGAGTGATTATCCCGTAATTGTATCCGGTGACTTCAGTCGTCGAGAATGTGGTAGGATTGCATCATCCTTGGACTCAAGTCCGAAAGTGATAGGGAGTGATTATCCCGTAATTGTATCTGGTGACTT
Source organism: Pseudotsuga menziesii (assembly GCA_001517045.1). Taxonomy (NCBI): domain Eukaryota; kingdom Viridiplantae; phylum Streptophyta; class Pinopsida; order Pinales; family Pinaceae; genus Pseudotsuga; species Pseudotsuga menziesii. The sequence goes on along the minus strand of LPNX010117148.1, from coordinate 414,617 downwards.
CAGTTGTCGAGATTGTGGTAGGATTGCATCATCCTTTGACTCAAGTCCTAAAGGGATAGGGAGTGATTATCCCATAATTGTATCCGGTGACTTCGATCGTCGAGAATGTAATAGGATTGCATCGTCCTTGGACTTAGTCCTAAAGTGATAGGGACTGATTCTCCCATAATCAATCTGGTAACTTCGGTTGTCGAGAATGTGGTGGGATTGTATCATCCTTGGAATTTAAGTCCAAAAGTGATCCAAAGACTTTTTGTCTTTGAGTTATGGATTGCAGTTTGTTGCTGATGATGATGATGCCGTACTGATCGAAAGATCAGAGTATGATGATGATGACGTACTGATCGAAAGATCAGAGTATGATGATGATGGCATACTGATCGAAAGATCAGAGTATGATGATGATGATGTACTGGTCTAAAAGATCAGAGTATGATGATGATGCACTATGATTATGATGTTTCTGATCGAAAGATCAGAGTATGATGATGATGTTTCTATGTTGATGATGTTTCTGATCGAAAGATCAGAGTATGATGATGATGTTTCTATGTTGATGATGTTTCTGATCGAAAGATCAGAGTATGATGATGATGTTTCTGATTGAAAGATTAGAATGTGATGATGATTATGATCGACAGATCAGAATATGATGATGAAGATGTTGTTGCTGATCGAAAGGTCAAGGTGCTGAAGATGTTGTTGTTGATCGAAAAGTCAAAATGCTGAAGATGTTGCTGATCAAAAAGGACAAAATGCTGAAGATGTTGTTGCTAATTGAAAAATCAAAGTGCTGAAGATGTTGTTGATCGAAAGTTCAAAATGCTGAAGATGTTGTTGCTGATCGGACAGTCAAAGTGCTAAAGATGTTGCTGATCGAAAGATCCAAGTGCTGAATATGTCGTTGCTAATTGAAAGATCAAAGACTGAATATGTTGCTGATGATGAAGATTGAAGATTGAAGATGAAGACTACATGATGTTGAAAAGCTTCGAATGATTTATAGATGTGTTACCCCGCTAATGTTGATGATGTCCCCCATCTCTGCTCCTGTTGTTGTTGATGTAGAATACCCTTCTCATTAAGGGGGAGTGTTGAAATATTGTAACTTCGAAGAATATTCTTTATGTATCTTTTGTGGTCCCCGATGGTCCAACCAAGAGAACCATTTGTATTTCATTATACCCCGATGCTCCTAATCGGAAGAACTAATAAGAGTCATGAGGTAGTCCCCTCAAATTGTAAAGGTGGGTCATCAGCACCCCAATGTGGTTACTTGAGCCTACATGTGTAACTCAAGCCTACATGAGTTAACTTAAGCCGACATGTTAATTGAGTAAACTTTAAGTGAACGGATGAATATAAATAGAGGTGTAGTGCTCCTCACTTGAGACACACACACTCACATGGAATAGCGCACTGGTGGAGGAGAGGAGTTGCTGGAGAAGGAGGAGAATCAAGTTTTTGATCTCCTTGTTGGTTTTACCTTTTTCCCTTTTTGGGGCATCTATATTGAGGAAGCTTTTGCTGGGTTTTTCCCTTTAGGGTTTTCCCAGGATAAATCAGTGTTGTTCTTGTGATACTGTTTCTTTCAGTGATCCTATTTTATATGCTTTTATTATGAAAAATTAAATGATATACTGATGTCTTAGTTAAGCATATGAAAATTTAACACCTCCTCCCTGGGGGAATATCAACCAGTTCCCAAGTGTTGTTCTTCTGGAGTGAGCTGAATTCTTCTTTCATGGTTGATTTCCATCTTGGATCACATGCTTCATATTCATATGTCTGTGGGTCTGATTCAACCATCATATAGTACTTCTCTACAAACAAAGGTTATTTCATACACAGGACACTCTCAAACTGAGATCTAGTCCTCCTACGATCACTAGGATTTCCAGCTAGTTCCCCAGCTGCATGAATTGTCTTTTCTGCCCATTTTGGTATTGTAGGACTATCAGGATATGCAAATAAATAATCATTATTATACATATCAGAATCAGCAGAATCATTTGTCTCTTGACTTACATTCAATGGTTCTGGTGGTGAAGAAGACTCTCCAACTTCAACAGCTTCTAAAGGCTCTTCTTGGAACTGAACACTACTTTCAATGAAAGATTTGTTTGTGCTCAATTTGATAATCTTGTACCCCTTTGAATATTTAAAATACCCAACAAATAGGCACTCTTGTCTTTTGCGCTGCAAAGCCTTTTTCTTTTTAGATGGAATTCTAGCCCAAGCCTTTGAGCCAAAAAATACTGAAATGGGTCACATCTGGCTTGTGCCCACTCCAAGCTTCGAAAAGAGTCATACCATAAAGCTATTTATGAGGTAACCTATTTTGGATATAGGATGCAGAGTTTATAGCCTTGTCCTAAGAATTTGGTGGCAAAGTCTTAGCCTCCATCATACAGCTTGAAATCTCCTTCAATGATCTGTTCTTTCTCTCAATAACACCATTTGGTTGTGGTGTGTAAGGGATTGAATGTTTCATCTCAATACCTGCATATTTACAATATTCAATGAGCTCAGACTTGACATACTCACCACCATTATCAGATGTGAGGATCTTGAGTCTCCTCCCAGACTAGTTTTCAACCAAGGCCTTAAAGACTTTGAAGAGGTCAAAAACTTCAGACTTATGCTTCAGGAAGTAAACCCAACAATACCTAGAAAATTCATCTATGAAGTTCAATGCATATTTGGCTTAACTCATTGACATATGAGGAAATGGACCAGAAACATCACTGTCGATCAACTCAAGAGGTGCAGAGGTTCTCTCATGACTAGCTCTCTCAAATTTATGCTCTGGGTGTTTTCCTAGGATACTACCTTGATAGAATCCCTTGGAAAACTTAATCTTCGGTAACCCTATGACCATTTATTTTTCACTTAGATCAGAAAGATACTCATAGTTACTATGGCCAAATATTTCATGCCAAATCTTGCTTGCCTCATTAGCATGAATCAGAAGAGAGCAGAGGGGTTTGAGTAGGGTAGAAAATGTGAAAACATGTATACCTTCAAGGTGTGATCTACAACTCCTTTTGGAATGACTTTACCATTTGAGATCTCTGTGATCTCAAAATCATCAGGGGAGAAGATGACCTTCTTTGGAGACCCTGTGTGAGTCATATGATACACTAACAAGAGGTTAGAGGCAAGAACTAGAACATACAATACATTACTGAACTTACAATATTCAAGATCAATCCTCTATTTCCCCAAACTATCAGTGAGAGAGTCATCTCCCAGCACTATTGGTGGACTTTTCAACATTTCAAGAGAGGAGAATGCCTCCTTGGTCGAAACCATATGTCTTGAAGCTCCAGAGTCTATGATGAAGCTAGGTGAGCTTGATGTGCTAGCAACCAAAGCATGTACTCTCTCTCTGTCCTCTAAATTTGATCCTCCTTCCCTCTTCTTTGAGCAATCAGGAAGGGAGATGTTATTCTTCTCTAAGAGTTGGGTCAACATGACAATTTGATTCTTCATGCAGGAGCTTTCGGGATGATAGCCCTTACTGCAGTATGTGCACTTGCTCATTTCTCCTTTGTTCTTCTTCTTATAGAAGTTCTTCTTGGAGACTTGGGGTTCCTCTTGAGACTTGTTCTTATCTCTCTTTTGCTTAGGTGGCTTCTTAGCTTTCTTCTTGACTTTTGAATCCACCCTCAAATCTCCAGCAACCAAATCTTGGTCTTTGGAAGGTTTGATGGTGCCCATCATCACCAATTTATCTTGTTCTTGTGTGAGGGATTCCATGAACTCTACAAGCTTAGGTATCTTCTAGGCTCGAGCTGTCAACTTGGTCGCATGGAAGGTCAAAACAAACACTGAATAATCAGGGCCAAGCTTCGAGAGTATGGCCAAAACTAGTTTCTCTTCCTTATTTTCAATTCCACACTATTTTAGCTACAAAACAAGGGCTTTAAACTTGGAAAAGTAGAGTTGCGGGGATTTGAAGATGCTGGGACTCAAAGAGATCGATTCATTCTCAATTTGATGTCCTCTCATTTCATCTATCTTACCAAAAATATCTACAATATTCTCCCATACTTCACTAGGTGATGTCAATCCATCAAGATGGAAGAGGAGGTCTCTTAATATGCTCAGACATAAAAGACCATAGGCCTCTTCCCTCCTATTGTTCCATTTAATTTTCTCTGTAGCTGCATTGCACTCTACCTCAGTTGCCATAGTCACCTTATAGATACCTTTTTCTCTAAACAGTATCTCTGTCTCTACTTTCCATTCGAAGAAATTAAATGGAGTCAAGATGATCTTCTGAGATTGATCCATAACTCAGAACTGTGCCCTTCAATAAACAAAATGTTCTCCCAGTTAAGATGTTGAACCTGAAATAGAAATATAGAAGGAGATAAATCAATATACAAAGGCTTTGATACGATGTGGATATTGAACCCAAGTGATAGAACAATTGCACTCACAAAATTGCTAATCAACCATGCAAAATTACAAACAAAGGAGACTGAAATGAGAGCATAACACTAATTTATATGGAATAAGTGTACAATAGCCAAGCTTGTGAAGTAATAGTATTATGCAATATATAATTACATGAGAGATTCTAATGCATAAGGATTCCAACAAAAATAGTCAAAAAGCAGGCTTACTAAATCTAGTCAAATCCCCCATAGGTGCATAAAGCAGTTTCCAAATTCACTTAGAGGCTCACGAATTGGAAAAGTAAAGTAGGCAAGATAATAAGGGATGGAAAGACAACTCATACATGCTTTTACTAGGAGAAAAGGATGGAGGATGATGATGGCAAAAAACAAGTCAACTACACCTAGTCTTACTTTCCCTTTTGCCATAAATCTCAATAAAGCAGGCAACTTAGCAAAAAAAGCAGATATGCGCTAGGCACGATCTAGAATAAAGAAGACATTCTAAATATGGTTTCCAAGAGGTTTCCCAAGCGCCTAAAATAATCATACCATTTATTATTCTTGATGCTCTAGTGTTTCTCAACTCAACATCAAATCAAGAACATTTAAGTCTAAGTATATTTAATGCTCCATAGTTTCTCAACTCAACATCAAATAAAAACATTTAAGTTTATGTATATTTTTAACAACAATACAAACTTGGCATATCAGATCCCACCCCTCTTAAAGTGGGTTTTTTGAAGAAAATAATCAAAATTCATTAAAAAATTAATCCCACATTCATGGTTAGTGTTTGGGTGCACAAATCTCAATGCTATATAATAAAGGCATATGAGGTGAATAAAAGAGACAGAAAAATGAAAGCAAATGCATGTTTAAGGATTTGAAAGATAGAAGGATTAATTTCCATATCATGCTCTTGGTTATCAATGACATGTGTGGAGAAGGATTGTTTAAGGTAAAGAAGAAGAGATTCACCTCCACAATTGGATTGTAACAAATTTCATATTATTTTCAATATGATGCAATTCTATCCCCCCCCACCCCCCCAATTTTAAGTTTGAATATATGTGTTAATTCTAGTTTTGAATTAAGGATTTGGTTGATAGGTTTCAAGTTTTCAATTTCATAGAGGTATTTGTAGAGGTATGGAACTAGGGAAAAAGCTTCCAATGGAGTCCTAAAAACCATGGATGCTCAACCAAGGAGATATTCTACAAGTGGAATCGTTCAAGAGGTTATTTACTTTCTTCCTATCCTCTATACTCTTTGAAAATTCTTAGGAATCTTGAGAAACTTTCAAATTGTTTCATGTATTTATTTCGATTAGGGCTCACCCACCTATATTAAGGATAAATAATGTTGTAGACACGTCTCTACAACAATCTCTACCAACATAATGGCAACTCTGTTGGGGATATTGGGGTTTAATTCTTATTTTCTTGAATTTTTCCTCATTTATGGGTGTTTCTTACCTTTAGATATTTCTATTCATGATTAATATATGTCATTAGAAAACTTAATTCATATTAGGATTTTAAAAACTGCCTAAATCTACCTTTAATTCATCAAATTCAATTGTATTTGGGACAAATATTCAATTTCTTGGCTTGAGGTTGTTGAAACACCTAGATATATTACATAGTGTCAAACCCATGATGAATCCCTTTTTACCTTGCCAAATTGCACTGATGACACTCTATGTGTTAAGACAAAAGATTGTCGGCCACAACAAGTTAAAGCCACCGGTTCTTGAGTTTTTAGACATAGAATATTCGGTTTTTTACCAATTTGATTGGCTCTTTCTATTGTATATGGGTTAAGAATACCATAAAAAATATTTTAGAAGTAAATTTCATCTAATTTGATCAATATTTAAGGACCTTTTAAATATTTTAAAGATTTGTATGCATTTAGCCTTGAAAATGGAAAAAACATTAAATCATTGTTTTAGCCCTTTAATTGGGATGAATATAGACTTTACAGACCTTAAGATGACAACAAAACATATGTTAGGACCTATTATGACTTGTTAGAAGAAATATTGATAAAACTAGGAAAGATTTAATTTGAATTTGAGAGGCTTTCAACCTTGTTTAGAAAAACTTGAAAGATCATTGTTATTAGTAATTTTTGAGTTTTTGTTCAATTTTTTTTTTAAATCATTCGTAGATATGAATGTATCAGGTGATATTTTTCATTGGATCCATTATTTCATGATTATTAGATGACATTTTGACTAATTAGTACCTTTAAACCATTTTTTGCAAAGAAAATTGATCTAACAATGAAGAATACCACATGTTTTTTAAATTCATGAGCCTTAGGACCTTTTATTTCTAAATTACCTATACTTGTTGATTAGATACACACTTTGAAATCACAACTATGACACATTTAGAACCATCAATTAAATCAAATTCACAAAAAAATTCAAAAATTTGGACCTCTCACTTAAGATACATTAAAAAAAATTGCCTCCCAAACATAAGAAAGTGACTTGAACAAGTAAATGCTTCTTTTCGATAGATTAATTTGAATTTATTGAAGCATAATTAGATGAGTTTGTTTGTTATTATCAATTTCTTTTGTGATAATTTGTTTTTTTATCCCTACGTATCCTCTTCACTCGCACTTTTGGGTGATCTTGTGAATGAGAAATAGGGATCTCAAGTGTAATAGGCATCTATTGAACTATATGGTCAAGCCCTGCATATATTCTTCACTCACACATTTGGTAGATATTGTGAATGAAAAATAGGGCTCTCAAGTGTAATAAGAATCTCTTTATGTTTTGAATCATATTTTCATGCCATGAGTATCCTCCTCACTTGTGATTTTGGGCGGCCCCGTGAATGAGAAAGTGGAACGCAAGTGTAAATTATTGGCAGTTTATGTATTTCAAAATATATTTAGAATTTTGAATTGATTTTCAAACCATCGATTTGGAACATTAAATTCAACATTCATAAAGAGAGAACTATGTAATTTCAAAATCAAAATTGAATGATAATCCTACATTTAAACATCGGTTTGAGAGACTTATTAGAAACAAGAAAAACATTGAACATTCAAACATTTTCCATTTCCAATTAGCAGTAGTTGAAGCAAATTGAAGACATATTATGTTTGAATACAACCTCTTGGACCCTTGCTAAGAAATTGGAACTTTTTTTTAAAGGAAGAAGTTAATAATTTGTTACAATAAAACATCACTTCTTTCGAAAATTCCTTCTTCAAATTCCTAAAAGAGATTCTATTTTGCAATTCGGATCTTTAAAGGATATCAAAGAACCTATTACCCTTCCATAGTATAGAAATTCATTTAAATAAAGGAAAGAGTAGTGAGAATTGTGCATTTGATTGGTTCAATATTTTGAGTCACAACACCACCATTTTCACCATCACTCCTCGAAACTAAGAAAACAACCCTAAAATAAATGCTAATATAAAAACTATTAAAATTATTTTTTATATCACCAACATAGATTAGGCTAAGGGATTGGAAAAAGATTGGAGATTTAACACTCCCTTGGCCACATAATTTTTAAACTAGAATTGATTAAAGAGAGATCAAATCCATTAGTAGAAAAGAGTGTATGCCGGGAAAGTGATTCTAAACCATGCCTCTAAGGAATATGAATTCTCACATTTTCTACCATACAAAAATCGAGTGCAATATCATTTTTAGTTTAAAAGGGAAGGCAAATTAATCCTACCTAAATTTTTTGCATATGATAATGTTTCCATTCATGTTTCAAATTCAGAATCTGGAGTAGAGAACCAGGTTGAATTAGTTGATGGAACTAAAGATGAATTTCAATCGGATCCAGGTATAGATTCAGTCCCTACTCCTAGGATGCTAGGAACATGGCTGGAGATTCATATAAAAAGAGAGGAACAAGATCTTAGTTTCACAATGAGATCCTTATGTTATGTTAAGCAAACCCACTTCTCCAAGAGAGTTGCTACAAAATCCCGCAGGGATGATTCATGATGCTAAGGTATGATCAACATTTCCTGCTCACTGAAAAATAATGAGACATTGGATCATGTCACTCAAACTAACAAATTGGAAGAGAAGACATACATGGAAAGGCCTAATGGGTACATTGATTCTCTCTTGGCATGCAAGCTAAGAAATACAGTGTATGGGCTCAAGAAAGGCCCCAAGGCATGGCATCCCAAGTTCAATGCTTTCATATTGTTAAAGAGGTTTGAAAGAAGAAATATTGGATGCAAAAGCAAGAAAAATTATTTTCCTATATCTCATTCAATTAGAAGAATGTGGATAGGTTCACATGCACAATAATAGGAAACTGATACACACAAGGACCATCACACTACATCACTACTCCACAAAGATGCAGACTGCTTCTTCATTCACTGCAACTGGCATGAAATTCACTGGATCCTATCATAGGACCTGCACTAAACTCAATCATGAATATTGGTGGTTCTCACCCTTACAATAGAAGCATGGCGCACATATCCTATATTGTACTAGGGGAAAATATCTCAATTCTAGAGTAGCACAATGCTCTCAATTCAATTCACAACCTCACAAGACATGGGCTAGTGGTGCACACTCTTTCTTTTATATAAATAGGGATGACTTGTTGAGAGATTTAGAGAGGCTAATGTGTCGTCATGAGTGGATAAAGCTTCCTTTCTTTCATGATTTATACTTTTTTCCTTCTTGCTTGATCTTGTGCTGCTTTGCTTTCATGATTTACCTTTTGATTTCTTAATTTAGCTTTTCCTACTTTTCTTATGATTTTCACTACTTTTCCTACTTTTATGGATTTATCCTTCTTTTTCTTTCCCTCCTTAGCTTTTCATGTTTTTTCTCTTATCTTCCCTTATTTTTCTTGATTTTCTACTTTATCTTGCTTTATTCTTCTTTCTGCCTTATGGTTATTTATTATGATTTACTTCCCCAACATTCTTTAGGCATCTATCCCTGGTTTCATAGTTTTATCCTCTTTTCTTCTTTGTTCTTTCTTTCCCATTTTGTCTTGCCTTAATTTTTTTATTCCTTATTTTCACAACTTTTTATCTCTAATTGGTTTTTTCTTTTTCTTCTTGTGCAAGCTATCTGTTGGTCAACCTTTCATCCAGTGCATGTTTGAGTATTATTTCTTTTTTTTTCATAAATAAAATAATAATTTATGAATCTAACTCATGATAAATGTTTATTTAAAATTTATTCAATAAATTTGACATCTCCTAAGTAATTACTACTTTGAACCTTCAAAATTAATCCTAAGACATTTAATTGAATTTCCCCTTAACACCATAGGGACTAATTGGATAATAGAATGATCCATATTTCACCATAATGGGGACATAACAGTCACTAAGAAAATGGGTAAAATGATCAAAGGAGTTAATCTAGACTTCAATGAACAATGTTTAAAGGATAAGGCCATACAATTCATTAACCAAGTGTTGACATTCTAGCAAAATGACAAGGGAAACTCCATTGGAAAATAGTCAAAGAAAAGGATTTTTTTTTATTGAATACATTTAAATAAGATTTTGACAGAACAACCTAAGGTAACTCTAATTCAAGCCAATAAAAATAGAGTCACCATGGATTAGCACATCCCCCAAAAAATTTCACGACAAAGAAGAAGAATATAACTAACAGTATCAAGAGAAACAACTACATCTCTGCAGCCCCCTTAAAGAAAACCAAAGTGAAGAACAAGAACTCATGAGGAGGAGTTTTATCATTTTACATCTTTCTCCAACACTAGCTTCCAAATCCCTGAAGAAAACAACTAATATTACCTTAATTAAATCCCTTCTAAAAATCATATAACCATCAAATGATATTCCTACATCAACTATTGTCCATGACATATTTCTAACTACCTCAGTGGTCACTACATATTTTTTTCTTACAAGATCAATATCCTAGAATACCGTAGTTGAAAGATTCATTCTATATTGATCTTCTTCCTACCCAAACGAATATGTTCTCAACATGTGTTATATAACATTCATCGACCATTATAGTCCTGACCCGTTCATTGACCCCTTTCTCAACTAGTAGTACATCAGATAAAACAGTTGACATTCATACGACTAGTACCATAAAAAAACCCATGTCCTTACCCATCAATACTACTAAAGTGTCGATTGTAGTCACAACATTCAGATCATAAATATATAAACTACTACAACATTAATGTTATCCATGACTAACCCAACCCAAAATGCATCAATTTCTAAGAAAACAACTCCAACCATTAGATATGACGAACAAAAGAGTTTGAAGAAAGAAATAAAAAGTAGTAAAATTAAATTGAAGGTTTACATCTCAATGTCATTACCCCTACAATAGGAAACCTATTCTATATTAGCAAAAAGAACTTTTGGATCTTCCAAAGAATCACAATACGTACTACATGAAATCATTAAAATTATACTAAGGATCATAATAAAACATGGTTTTAAGACAACAAAATTATAACCATGCATAATGAGAAGGACAAAAACTATAAGGTATGCTTATAAGAATTCAGCCAAGTTAGTAAGCCGATAGAAGTACCCCAACTTGAAATACCAATTGCGAAATTTCATAGCCTCTTTGGGTCAGTATTAACCTATTTACAACAAGTAATTCATCAACATACATCACAACAACAATATGAAAACAATATACTCTTGGCCAAACAATTCAAAAAGTTGAAGAAAGGGATGAACTATTAAAGCAATATGAGGTGCAGATGAGGCAATCGACCCTAGCTCTAAATAATTGGTACTCATACTATGAAGATATATACATTGAAACCAATACGATGTAGACTAATATTTTGACTTATACAAAAGGTAGGAGTACAACAGAGCCAACAAACCCAGACATTACTCAAATCTTAGAGAACCAAATTTAAATTGAACATCATCGTGTGGTACAACTTATACAAAAAAGAGAATCAATGGTTGCATGAAGAAAAAATGTCATAGAGTGAAGTCATTCATCTCATATTCTTAATATATAAAATAATGTGAGTTGCAGAGATTCAACACCAATATTTTGCAACTAACCTCTAGAACCTATAGTACTAACCAATAGCAATAAATCTATTATGACTAGCTAAGATCACAACAGTAAGTACAAACATTCAGTCTATTTAACCTACCAAGAATATTTTTAGCATGCCTTTCCCTTTCTACCGAAGCCATAGTCGAAATCTATGCTGAAGTGATATTACCTAGTGCAACATTCAGCTCTTAACACCTTGAATTAGGTAATTTCATATTTTTTTGTAAAATTCACATCTCCTTTTTCTCTCTAGGAGGAGGAAAAGTTTTCGAGTGGTGGAAATGTTGGAGGAGCCTAATCGGTGAGTTGACTAGGTCATCTTGATCAACCAACAACTGGTTAGCCTAGTCTAGTCGAGTCAGTTAGGCCAACTAGAAGGAAGTTATATAGTTATGTTTGTCTAACAAACTATATGATCCATATATAGATTGTTGAGCTAGATGATAAATCTAGATGATTATCCCTATTTTGTACATTATGTAATGCTAATAATATAAGACCTATTTTTCATGTGATTATTACATTAATTATTTCATGTTTTCATTATTTTTGTGTGTTCTCGTACTTGAATATATGTATAATATACTATTGGTATCCTAATGTAATATGTTTTATTACAACAAATGAGCTACTTATTATTGGAAGAATTTATTTTTGAAGAAGCATAAAATCGGAAATAGATTTGAGGTGATCAACTTCAATATGTTACATAATTTTAGGTGTCCAAGACTTATAAATGGATGATGGTATATTTATTTCACAACCTAAACATGTGTTGTAGCTTTATTAAAAAAATTCAGAATGGAAGACTATAAAGCCTGTGATATGACTTATTTGTCAACAACCAAGTTGACCAAGGATTTTGATCCCGCAAAAGTTTATTCCACACTCTAATGACAACTTTTAGTAGTATGATATATTTAACCCATGGTCGACGTGATATTTCCTTTCCTATAAGTTTAGTTTATCAGTTTATGAGGATTCATAATGTTGGAAATATTGTTGGCATTGATGTAAAAGGAAATGATACATTCTTATCACCAATGTCAAAGGCAATGATACATTCTTATCACCAATGTCAAAGAGAAGAGGAAACTACAAAAAACTATTACAATATGAAGATTGTTGGAAATATTTTTTTAAATGCCCACTTTGCATACCCTATCATTGAATGAATTTTTATTCTATATGTCTAGCTCAAATTGGAGTATATATTACATGGTTGGAAATCTTATTCTTAGACATTTCAATGGTATAAGGAACTCCCAATAACTCCATAGTAATGAGGATATATGAAAGAATCTATAAAGTCAACCAAGAAAGAATGTTGGTTAGTCAGCCTTGCCAAGATATTGAACAATGTTATGTCAGCCCATAAAGTGATTTAATACTTTTATAAATACGTGGAGCACTCTCCTAATTTTTTAATTCATTTATCCACTTATGGAGCATTGAAAAAGGTGTGCATGTGTGGATGAAAAAGGTCTTATAGTGGGTTAACATGGACTTCAATATGTTTTCTACGTATTGAATATATTCTTGATGAGATTCTCTTGATCGTTTTTATTTGTTGAGGTTATCAAAGGATGAAGGCACACCTTGTGAAGAAGATGTGAAGAAGTGTAAGTAGTTCAGAAGAGTAAGTAGTGCGCTCTCCTAATTTTTTAATTCATTTATCCACTTATAGAGCATTGAAAAATGTGTGCATGTATGGATGAAAAAGGTCTTATAAGGGGTTAACATGGATTTGAACATGTTTTCTAGGTATTGAAGATATTCTTGATGAGATTCTCTTGATCATTTTTATTTGTCGAGGTTATCAAAGGATGAAGGCGCACCTTGTGAAGAATTTGTGAAGAAGTGTAAGTAGTGCAGAAGAGTAAGTAGTGCAGAAATTGAAGAGTAACAACCCCAAAATTTCAATTGCAATTTTTTTTTTTTAATTCATGATTGTTTAATAGGATATCATTCCCATCGTATAGAGTATTATTGTATAGGTGTGATTTTCCTTTTGAACTATTATCATAGTTTGATGAATTACATATCGTTACATATCGGACTTATTTTATAACTTTGTTGCAATCGTTATTCTCCAAAACATTGGTTGTTCAATGTTCAAGTTTAGGCTATTTCTTAG
>LPNX010117148.1:369842-400957 GCA_001517045.1 Pseudotsuga menziesii | reverse complement strand
ATAGTAAAGTAATCATGCAGTAAGTTTCAAACTAATGATCCTATGTAAGGAGTGCTTTAATAGTACATCCGTTAACTATGTATTCTACTCACCATGGGATACACACACTTTGTAATTTATCTCCATTGTATTTGTAAAATTACGATGATGCTTGTATTACAATTGTTTTTATATCTAGAACATGGTTTGTGTGTATATTATTCATATCATAAACTATACAATAATGTATGCTTGCAAACTTTCTAATTAAAATTGTGACAATATCCCAGCAATCATGTATGTTAAATGTGGCAAACCATTGCATTTTCAAGACGAGCCATCCTTCGAAAGGATATAATGGTTTAATTATCCTCATGTGATAATGCCTAATCTTGTTTGTAGGTTATATGTGATTTGTATGGTAAAAGGATGGATTGATGAATGGCCCTAGCGATCATCCTTGTACCTACCTTGCTCAACACTTCCATTACTTACAAAAAAAATATGATAAATACTATATAAAGGTAGGTTCATCCTAACCCAACATCCCTATACCAACTCCTCGCATTTAATATGATATTGATTGACTACTACTAGACAATCAATAATGTGGGGCCTTGTATGGCCTTTTACCTCCACTTGGATTTTGTACTCCTTTTTTCTTTAAATGTATAATACACATATTTGAACTTCGGGGTCTCGAGGTCTATTGAATACTGCTTTAGTAAATTTTGTCTTTGGAATTATGTTAGATAAGATTTGACACCTCCTAGGATCCATGGATTTTGACTGCCTTATCAGTGATTCCATCAATTAATATTTTATCTATATGACCATGACATTTTCCATGGAGTGACCATGTTACTTAAATTTTCAACATTTGTTTCAATATTCTTGCTGATGACGAGCATGGAGGATTTAGATTTTCTATCATCATTGCCTCATCAGATTTTCATTTGTAAGTATTTTATATAGTGTTTTCCTTTTTATTGTTGTTCATATTAATTATTGTTACATAGTATTCTTTACATGTACATGCTATTGAATGCAGTCTTATTTTCTTTCACATGTATTTTCTAAGCTTAAAAAAGGATAAATAGGTCTCCAAATGTTTGGGATTCAGAACAAGGCATGGCTTGGACTCTTGGAAGGCCAAAACCTAGTTGTGTTAAACCTAACCAAAAAATACAAGGGTGTATACCCTACAACGAAGAAGTGTTTATTCTCTTTAGTCATGGATAGTAGCTTAGGGATCTTATGGATAACCACATGTTAGCTCGATAATGGTTACAATAACATTTATATACAATGTATGAGATGGGTGTTTAACCTCACCTATATGTATTGTGTCTTATCTTTGTTCTGGAGAGTAAACATATTGTTACTAAGTAATGAATTGTTTTCATGCACTACCATGACTCTGAGCCTCGAAATAATTTTTATTGTTAGTTAACATGTATCTAGCCATCAAATATAGGATTTGTTCCTATATTATTTCAATTTTCCTCTTGAATATTTTCAATAGTAAAATTTATATATGTTAGTCTAGTAATATTATATTTTTTCCTATGTGTAACAAAAAAAGACTCACATTATCTTTGCATCTTTGATTCCATGGAATATAGCTTTCAGTTTAATGTATTTCCTTACGGTGAATCCATAGAGGATATCTGTATACTTCATCGCAAGGTTAAATTTTTATATAACTGTGAATGTTAGCAATTGAACCACTAGGTTCACCTCAGCACCATAAAGGGATATTAAATGTTAATTTAAATTTTGCATCTAAAGTGGATACTGTTGTATATTTGTTTAGAACAATGAGGTTGTAGAAAATCATAAGAAACGTGATGAGTCGTTCAATTAACTAATGTAATTTTTTATAATACAAACTTGGAAGATCCCATTAGACTCTATTGTGATCTACATATCCTTATGATGGTTCAAATATTGTTTAATGTCTCATAGAATAAGTCCTTGAGATCATTTCCTATCCCATTTCTGCATACTATATAATATATTTTATACATTTTATATATTTCAGAATACTTGGTGATTAATTCATGTAACAAATTTTGAACTTGGTCTGTTCAAATGTTATAAATGATTGATGTAGAGGAAAGGCCATATGGCTCGACCTTTATCCTAGTTTATTTGCATTGCATAATGATATTGTATCTAATTATGTTTACATGTAATGGTTTGGGTATGACTATGAGGCTCAAACCATGTGTTTGAACTATTAATACTTGCTATTACTTGATATATGGCTTATTTGATATTGTATCGATCTACGTGAGTATTATTGATTTAAAAAATTATCATAATTATTGTATTATTATTAAAATAATACATGTATAGTAGGTAAGGGCTTAGATGTGGTTCAACACTAAATCCTCTCCTAATCATGCATATACTTGTGTGTTTTCTCACTAGGGTCGAAAACCCGTGATATAAATGAATAATATTATTTGTGCTTATAAATACTATATTAGATAGTTATTTGTAGTTAAATTGTCTGACCTACTTGCTTTTCTATCAACATATAAATATGATTTATTTCTTGTTATTAATATTTCCATTAATAATAAATACTTACATAAAATGCAATGTATTTACAATAGGTTCTAACAACAATCTATTTTTACATCAAAAGAAATGAATATATTTTCCTAATAAAATTACGACAATTTCTCCTAGGTTAGTAAGATTTAAATGAATAGAAATATATTTTCTGTCATATAATATTTAAATAAGTACATATTTAATGGAACTACAAAACAAATAGAGATAAAATATAATTAATAAAAGCATAAATCTAATAAGAATAAGTTTAAAATCAATTAAATGCTTTAAACAAATATAATTAAATAGGTCATGAACATGAAGTGGTAGAGTTAAAATTGAAGGAATAGTTTTAAACAATTTATAAACGATAAAAGTCAAAAACTTATATCAATCTAACTCCTTTTAGTTTTTAAAAAGAGAATAAAACAACTCATTTCTAATAAGTGAGTCTTTCAAATAACAATATTTAAACTAAGGAGAAAAGATAGAAGAGATAGGAAAATTATCAAAATTTAATGAATCCAACTGTTTGAGGACTTCCACTTTCCTCCCAGCCATAGACCTTGGTTAGCTCAATTTCTCATTCCACAAGTCACCCCCAAGGAAGACTAAGCATACTAGAAAGTGAATAATCTAAGGTTTTGTTCTATATTTTTCTTAATACCATAGAGTAATCACAAGGTTGTTTACCATATTTGTGTAATTGTTGTAATAGCATCCCCTTAACACAGTCCTTCCTGGACAAACCATATTATGTTCATGGTTGTTGAGTTCTTAATGAACTATAATTGAACCCTCCAGTGAACTAGTAACCAATAGCCCATGTAACGTTCTCTCTCTACAACTTTGTTTTTGGAAAATGATCATATTTTTCATTCACGATGCTCTCTCTTAGATTAGAAAAAACATGTCTTTTTAATCTATTTTTCTTCATTTATATCCTCTTTTATTTTCAAGAAGTAGTTAGGTTTTTAATTCTCTTAATTTCTTTTTATTTTAATATATTAATGTATAGTTTTCCTTGCATTGTTCTAATTCTTCATTAACCCCCTTTTTTATGAATTAAAAATTCAAACACCTGCTCTTATTATGCTTGGTACCTTTTTTAAGTGGTTGTTCCCCAACAAGTTAGATCCATTAAGTAGATAAAGTAAAATAATCATACCATTTATTATTCTTGATGTTCTAGTGTTTCTCAACTCAACGTCAAATCAACAACATTTACGTCTAAGTATCTTTGAGGATCTAGATTTTCTCAACTCAACATCAAATAAAAAAACATTTAAGTTTATGTATATTTTTAACAAGGGTACAAACTTGGGATATTACATCCCACCCCGCTTTAAAACAATACCATCCTAGTGTTGAAATATTTTAACCTGAGCCTTGAAATAGAAATGGGTATGCCTCTTTCATGACATATTCCCTTATTCATGTGACCTTTTTAGGACATAAATGCTTCCATTGTGTTTTCAATTGGACAATAGCTTGATTCAAGAGCTTCATTGATATTTTATCCAGGATATGAAGCGGTTTTGGTGTGAACTCCTCTTTCGGTTCTACTTGTTAACAATCAAATTAACACCCTTGAGAATGATGGTCTCAAAATATATCTTGATTTATCCCATGACATGAAGACCAAAATTTTGAACAAATTGATAGCTTTGATATCTCATTATACCACTTCTTTCGCAAAGGAAGAAGTATGTGAAGACAAATGTTTCTCTAAAATCGGCTAAGATCAAGACTACTTAAGGTACAAAACCATGTTTCCACAAATATTGGAGTGGAAAGAATACATGCCATATGTATTAAATTTTAATTGTCCTAAAAATCTTGGAATTTCAAGTGAAATGTTTGAAAAACTAAGTAAAGCGGGTTTTTTGAAGAAAATAATCAAATTAATAAAAAACATTAATCCCACATTCATGCTTAGTGATTGGGTGGACAAATATAAATTCTATATAATAAAGGCATATGAGGTGAATAAAAAGGACAAAAAAATGAAAGCAAAGGCATGTTGAAGGATTTGAAAGATAGAAGGTTTATTTTCCATATCAAGCTCTTGGTTAACAATGCCATGGGTGGAGAAGGATGGTTCAAATCAAAGTAGAAGGCATTCACCTCCATAATTGGATTGGAATAACTTTCTTCTTCTTTTCAATATGATGCAATTATATTTCCCCCCACCCAATTTTAAGTTTGAATATATGTGTTAATTCTAGTTTTGAATTCAAACTTTGGTTGATAGGTTTCAATTTTTTCAAAGTTTTTCAAGTTCATAGAGGTATATCTAGAGGTAAGGAACTAGCAAATGAGCTTCCAATGGAGGCGTAGAGGCCATGAATTCTCAACCAAGGGGATCTTCTACAAGTGGCATGGTTCAAGAAACTTTCAAATTGTTTCATCTATTT
This sequence comes from Pseudotsuga menziesii, assembly GCA_001517045.1. Taxonomy (NCBI): domain Eukaryota; kingdom Viridiplantae; phylum Streptophyta; class Pinopsida; order Pinales; family Pinaceae; genus Pseudotsuga; species Pseudotsuga menziesii. The sequence goes on along the minus strand of LPNX010117148.1, from coordinate 395,996 downwards.
GTGTCTATTAGGGACCGCCCACCTATATTAAGGATAAAGAATGTTGTAGAAATGTCTCTACAACAATCTCTGTGAACAAAATAGCAACTCTAATGGGGATATTCGGGTTAATTATTGGTTTCTTGAATCTTTCCTCATTTATGGGTGTTTATTGCCTTTATATATTTCTATTCATTCTTAATTTATGTCATTAGAAATGTTAATTCATATTAGGAGTTTAAAACCTTCCTAGATCTACCTTTAATTCATCAAATTCAATTGTATTTGGGACAAATATTTAATTTCTTCATTTGAAGTTGCTGAAACACTTGGATATCTTACATAGAGTGTCAAACCCATGATGAATCCCTTTTACCTTTTTGAATTATGTTGATGACACTCAGTGTCTTAAGACAATAGAGTGTCGCCCACAGTAAGTTAAAGATATAGGTTTTTGAGTTTGTCAACATAGAATATTCAATTTTTTACGAATTTGATTTGTTCTTTCTATTATAGATGGCTTACGAATACCCGAACAAATATTTTAGAGATTAATTTTGTCTGATTTGATCAAGATTTGACAACCTTTTAAATATTTTAAATATTTGTGTGCATTTAGCTTGAAAATGGAAAGACATTTAAATAATTGTTTTAGGGCTTTAATTCGGATGAATGTAGACTTTAGAGACCTTAATATGACAACCAAACATATGTTAGGACCTATTACTACCTATTAGAAGATATATTGATAAAATTAGAAAATATTTAATTTGAATTTGAGAGGCTTTGAACCTTGTTTAGAAAAACTTGAAAGATCACTTTCATTACTAATTTTTTAGTTTTTGTTCAAATTTTATTTTAAATATTTCTTAGATATTGTTTATGTATTTGTAACTTCAGAAAGTATTCACTTGTATATCTTATGTATTATACCCCAATGTTTATTCTGGTAAGTATCTATAATGTAATTGAGTCATGTCATGCCCCGATGTTCTGATCAGGAGATTCAATAATGTAAATAAGTCATGTAAAGTCCTTGAGGTTAGCCCTCCATTGTAGTTTGGGGAAATAGTCCCCACATTTGTTTCAAGATCAAAAATCCTTGTTGATCAGAGGGAAAAGTCCCCACAGTTATGGGGCACTAGGGTTATTAGACTCTCCTATAGATGCCAGCCCTAGTAAGTAATTGTTAAGTGTGGCCGACATGTTGAAGTGAAAATTAAGTGAATGAAAGAATGTAAATAGAGAGTGAGCCTCTCTATTTATCACACACTCACTCATTTGGGTGTATGAGTGAGAGACGAGAAGCTCTCTCAAGTTTGAGAGAGAGAACAAGCTATGGAGATCATCGTTTATGGTTTCGGGTTTTACTGCTGCCATTGGTGCTCATTCTATCTTTGATAAAGTTGTGGGGTTTTATCCTTTAGAGTTTCCCCAAGGAAAATTATTTTTGTCTCTTGTCTCTTGTGTTTATTGTTGTGCATGTTATTCTCTTAGATAAGATCTTAAGATCATATTGCTTAAATGATAAAAATATAACATGGTACTAGAGCTAACCTGAGAAGAAGACGTTGTGCAGCTACGAAAGCAAGGGCTTAATACTTTTTGTGTCTCTCTCCACAAATCATCAGCAAAAGTATGCTAGGTTGACTCTCCGTTGAAGGGAACATCTTTTTGTTGAAGCGAAATTCGATTCCGAGCATTTTCAGTTTTTGGTGCGGGAAATTAGAGCTTCTTACAGAAGAGGAATTTTTGAGTGAGACCGGCATAGGATTCCTCTCCTCATCAAAATTGAATTTTATAGACTTGGTTTGATATTTTTGGTTGGGTACATCTCTAGGAAAGTCAAACTCTAATTTGACCCTGGGCCGAAAAAACCTTAAAATACTAAAACTGATAAGTTTTGGTACATTCGCTATATCTCAAGATTGGAGTGGAAAACAATCTGAACATTTCATAGGAAAAATATAAAATCGTTATTTAATCTGTGTCCAAATTTCATCCTTCGATTCGCTATATTCTAGGAGATATGATCCCTCCATGTTAGTGTTCCATCCTCTTCGAGGATTCATCCCTAAACAGGACACCTAGAAAGAATTGATATATCTAGTGATATGAAGGTCCAAATGAAATTTATGAAGATGTTCCAAAAATTTCATGGAATTTACATTTTTTTATCCAATTTTTAGACCCAGAAGATGAAACAGTTACACGTGGTTGTCCGTACAACTTTGCTATGCTGAGCAATCCTGAAACAGGTCACCTTAGGAAAACGATCATAAGCACCAATTGGTGAACCAATTATGATGAAACCTATAGTGTTGAAACATCTGTGTGAAGCTTCATATGTAGAGGATTAGTAATTTTGGAGATACTGCAGAAACAATACCAGGGATTTCTATAGAAGAAATTGGTAACCTAGGGCTTTCTATTCCAAGAGCTTCCCTACACTATTTTCAGAAAAGGAGTACATTGGAAATCTCACCTTGAAGAGGTCTATATTTATATCCAATTAGATCTTAAATATTCCAATTTTTGAAAATTAGGTTTTCTCTGACAAACGCTAGATCAGCCAGCTCTAGAAGCAGGACGAACACCTCAAATCGGTAACATCTAATCTTTTGCTATTTTCATTTGAGGTTGTCATTTCAAAATGATCCATCACATCAGCTCGATGATAATATTTTTGAAGTTGACAACTTCCAGGCATGGAAGTATATGATCTCTCTAAAGAAAATGACTTATAGAGGATCTAGTTCCATAGGGAGATGAGGATAAAAGCCTTACATAAGAAGAACTTGGTCAAGAAGATCATCATTGATTCAATCACAGATCACCTTATATCACAAGTGTCTTCCCTAAATACACTGAAAGAAATGTTTGATTCCTTGACCAAGCTATTTGAAGGGAAGAAAATAAATCAGAACATGACTTTGAGAAAACAGTTGAAGAATGTGAATATCTAGAATGCGAAGACCATACAGTCATACTTTACGAGGGTCTCTCAAATCAAAGAACAAGTTGTAGAAATAGAAGAAGAAGTGGAGAATGAAAAAGTGATGATAGCCACCTTGAATGGCCTCCCAAGATCATGGGATTCATTCATGCAAGTAATGTGTGTCAGAAGGAATTGATTACTTTCAGCAGGCTCTGGGAAGAAAAAGAAGCTCGACTCATAATAAGAGAAGAGAAGATGGGAGCAACTGAAGATCAAGCTCTCACCATCCAAAGAATATCCCTCAAGCAATTAGGAATATGAAGAACTCAACTCTTGAAGAACCTCTTATCCACCTTAGCATTTGTATGAGAAATGATGCTATTATGAATGAAGAAGATGATATATCTGAAGGATCAAGAAGGAGTCTACCCATGAAACAAGTAAATATAAGTATTCAATTGACATTTCATGATATTGTTTTCTTATGCATTTTTTTATATTCAGTTGATGTATTATGCATAATAGAATGTTTGCATTAATCATAGTATAATACTAATATGCATGTGATGGGTAAGTAGCTCATGGTGCTATATAACTCTCCATTTCTACTTATCTAGAATGAAATCTCTTTGCACAATCTCAATGTTGTCATGGTATAGATGGAAGGCATCTAGAAAATTTTCCTTGAGATATGGATGAATATTGTACTGGATAAAATAGTTGCATGATCATATATTTATGCATAAGAATTTTTCATTATGAATATTCCTTATGAAATGTTTCTAACCATACAACTAATGCATGTGAATTGTAGGAAAGATCGCGTAAAATCTCCTACAAGCAAAGAAGGATGAGAATTGTTTCAAGGAAGAAGTGACGACAGTTCAAGATGAAGAATAATATGATGAATGCAGCGACATCATTGATGTAGAACCTTCCAGCTATGAAGAAGTAACCAAGAAGAAAGGGAATACTAGTTCAAGAAGAATGATGTCTAGGATGCAGCATCTATATGTGAAGGGAAGTTCATAGTTCCATCATACAGTAGATAGAAACATTGTGGGATACCAGGCCAAATTTGTAGCACAAGGCGTATCAAAGAGACATTTGCAGCGAGTGGGAGTTGAGAGACATGATAGGAAGAATCATGTGTGCAAATGAAAGAAGGCCTTATATGAGCTCAGAAGACACCCATGGGATAACACATACATGATGAGCTTGATGAAGATCTTAACCTTTGCTACAAGGTTGAATATGAAAGCCTAGAGAGGATGACAAGCTCATAGATGGGCATGACAAGAAATTTTGAAAAGGTTCAAGATAGAGGATCTTAGTATCCAATGACCCAAGATGGATACATAGAATATTAGTAGCAAAGGAAGCTACTTGTCACTCTGGTACATAATGTTTCAGTTCATAGAGGACAAAAGACAAAGGGAGAATGATGCTCTGCTTCAGAGGGAGTGACTACAGAAGATCTTGAGGTTCGACATGGTACAACATGATGGACAACTTATTGATGATTCTAGACTTTACTGAGAGTAAAGAATATTCCAACCTTTTCTTCAAGGATGAAGGTGGAATATTAGTGAGGCTCTTGTTATATGATGATGTCTTGTTCCTGACAGAAAAGAGGAACTCATTAAAGTTGCAAGAAGGAGACTTGCTGCTGAGTTCAAGATGAAAGACTTGGGTATGATGCACTACTTTCTAGGCATGGAGGTGTGGCAGAATGTGGATGGAATATCTCTGGGACAAGGGAAGTATGCAATAGATATCCTTAATAGGTTCAGGATGATGGACTGCAAGACCATGACCACACCTATGGCATCAAACCTGAATCTATTAAGTGTTACTTAATCATCAGATGATTTATTCCTTGATGTACCTGACAAATACAAGACCAGATACTTGCTTTGCTGTGAAAACATTGAGACATGTTCACCTGATGGTTGCAAAGTATGTTGTAAGGTACCTAAAGGGTACATTTTATTATGGGCTCAAGTATGAGGCGAATCAGAATATTAACTTGGAGGGTTATGTGGAGTCATATTGGGAAGGCAGTTCCATTGATAGGAAGAGAAATTTGAGCTACTACTTCAGTATGAGATCAGGTGTGATCTCTTGGTTTGATAGGATGGAGTCCTACATGGTGCTGAGTAAGGCCGAGGAAAAAGATGTTGTCACTTGTGATTTGGGAGGTAGTATGTTTCTTTTGAAAACTACTATCTGATTTTATTGATCTGACTTGCATTTTGGTATGATGCAAAGATGAGCAGTGAAGCTCCAATTTGTGATCCAGATCAAGATCTCTCCAAAGAGGGAGTTCTAGCATATCCAATGAGATAGGTTGTCTGAGAATAAATCATGGCAAAGCTTGTAGGTTTCTCAAAGGTAATTGATCATGTAGGTTGTCCTTAGATGTAATAGGTCTTTGCAAAGCTCATAGGTTATCATTGGAGGTAATCATCCCTGGTGTGATTCTATGCTAGAAATGGCCAGAGTGAAGTTTAAGTACTTCAGAGAGAATCTTCGTGTTCTCCAAATCAAGGTTCCTTCAAAGAGGAAGTGGTGAGTCCTTGAGCCCTTCTGACATGGCGAGAGGATCGGTTCCTTCCATGGTCAGATATAAGTGTTGTTCCCTTCTAACATGGTGAGAGGATTCGTTCCTTCCATGGTAAGATGTAATAGTTGTGACATGGTGAGAGGATCGGTTCCTTCCATTATTATATGTATGTGATGATCCCACATCTAGCATGAAAAAGGGATAGCTTTGTGAAGACACATCTAGTATGAAAAAGGACTAGCTCTATGTAGATCCCACAACCAACATGAAAAATGGATGGCTCCGTGAAGACACATCTAGTATGAAAAAGGACTAACTCTGTGTAGATACCATGTCCATCATGAAAAAGGGTTGGCTCTGTGAAGACACATCTAGTATGAAAAAGGACTAGCTCTATGTAGATCCCACATCCAACATGAAAAAGGGCTTGCTCTATGAAGACACATCTAGTATGAAAAAGGACTAGCTGTCTGTAGATCCCACATCTAGTATGAAAAAGGACTAGCTCTGTGATGACACATCCAGTATGAAAAAGGGCTAGCTCTATGTAGATCCCACATCTAGTATGACAAAGGACTAGCTCTATAATGAGACATCCAATATGAAAAGGGACTAGATTTGTGTAGATGCCACATCTAGTATGAAAAATGACTAGCTCTCTGATGACACATCCAGTATGGAAAAAGGCTGGCTCTATGTAGATGCCACATCTAGTATGAGAAAGGACTAGATCTGTGATGATACATCCACTATGAAAAAGGACTGGCTCTATAGATGTGCATCCATCATGACAAAGGGTTAGCTCCGTCGATGAAGACCTATATGGAGGTTAGACCTACAACTAGCATGAAAAAGGGTTGGCTCTGTAGAACTTCCTGTGACGAGAAGAATGAAGAGATAGCACCATTTCATTGAGATAGTAGAAGTAGTGATGATAATGATGATCCAGTGATGATCCAACTTTAATGATGATCCAGATCAACTAATGATCCAGACATGATGATGATCCAGTGATGATACATACTTGATGATGGTCTAGTGATGATCCAAATCGAGTGATGATCTAGACTTGATGTTGATCCAGTGATGATCTAGACTTGATGAAGATGAATTGACAATAAAGATGACTTGATGATGAATATGAATTGAAGTTGAAGATGACTTGATGATGATCTAGATGATAAAAAGAAGAAGACTTGTGCTGATAAATTGTGTCAAGATAATACCTTCCTAGTTAAGAGGGAGTGTTGGTGTATTTGTAACTTCATAATGTATTCACTTGTATATCTTATGTATTATACCCCAATTTTTATTCTAGGAAGTATCTATAATGTAATCGATTCATGTCATGCCCCAATGTTCCGATCGGGAGATTCAATAATGTAAATAAGTCATGTAAATTAATTGAGGTTAAAGTCTCCATTGTAAGTAGGGGGAATATTCCCCACATTTGTGTCAATATTAACCCTCCTTGTTGATCAAAGGGAAAAGCCCCCACAGTTTTGGGGCACTAAGGTTATTAGAATCTCCTAGAGATCTCGACCCTAATAACTAATTGTTAAGTGGGGCTGACATGTTGAAGTGAACATTAAGTGAACAAAAGAACATAAATAGAGAGCGAGCCTCTCTATTTATCACACACTCACTCACTGGGGCGGATGAGTGAGAGAGGAGAAGCTCTCCCATCTGTTAGAGAGAGAACAAGCTGTGGAGATAATATTTTTTTTTTCGGGTTTTACTGATGCCATTGGTGCTCATTCTATTTTTGAGGAAGTTGTGGGGTTTTCTCCTTTATGGTTTCCTCGAGGAAAATTCTTTGTGTCTCTTGTATGTTGTGTTTATTGTTGTGCATGTTATTCTATCAGATAATATCCTAACATCATATTGCTTAAATGATAAAAATATAGCATATATGAATGTATCAAGTGATATTTTTCATTTGGATCCATGATTTAACTATTATTAGATAACATTGTGACTAATTGCTACCTTTGAACCATTGTTTGCAAAGAAAATTTATCTAATAATGCAAAATACCACATGTTTTTTAAATTCATCAGCCTTAGGACCTTTGATTTTGAAATTACATATAATTATTGATTAGATACACACTTTGAAATCAAAACTATGACATAGTTAGAACCATCAATTAAATCAAACTCACAAAAAATTTCAAAAATTGGGACCTCTCACTTAAGATACATTAAAAGCAAATTTCCCTCCAAAACATAAGAAAATGACTTGAACAAGTAAATGCTTCTTTTGGATAGATTAATTTCAATTTCTTGAAGCATAATTACATGATTTTTTTTTGTCATTCTCAATTTTTCCGTGATAATTTGTGTTCGATCCCTACGTATCCTCTTCACTCGCACCTTTGGGCGATCTTACGAACGAGAAATAGGGATCTGAAGTGTAATAGGAATCTTTTGAAGTATATGGTTGATCCCTACATATCTTCTTCACTCGCATGTTTGGGAGATATTGTGAATGAGAAACAAGGATATCATGTGGAATAGGAATCTCTTGAATTTTCTAAGCATTTTGTCATGCCACAAGTATCCTCCTCACTTGCGCATTTGGGAGGTCTTGTGAATGAGAAAGTGGAACCTGAGTGTAAATTCTTGTCAGTTTAATAATTTTGAAAAATATTTAAAATTTTACATTGATTTTCAAACCATCGATTTGGAACATGAAATTCAAAATTCATAAAGAGAGAACTGTGTAATTTTAAAATCAAAATTGAATCATAATCCTACATTTAAACATCGGTTTCAGAGACTTATTAGAAACAAGAAAAACATTGAACATTCAAACATTTTCCATTTCCAATTAGTGGTAGTTGAAGCAAATTGAAGACATCTTATGTTTGAATTTAACCTCTTGAACCCTTGCTAAGAAATTGGAAACTTTTTTTAAAGGAAGAAGTTAATAATTTGTGACAATAAAATATCACTTCTTTGAAAAATTTCTTTTTCAAATTCCTAAAAGTGATTCTATTTTGGAATTCACATATTTAAATGATATCAAAGAACCTCTTACCCTTCCATAGTATATAAGTTCATTGAAATAAAGGAAAGAGTAGTGAGAATTGTGCATTTGATTGGTTCAATATTTTGAGTCACAAACACCACCAGTCTCACGATCACTCCTCCAACTAATAAAATTACCCTAAAATCAATGCTTAATTTAGAAAATATCATGATTCCTTTTTATATTGCCGACATAGATTAGGATAAGGCCTTGCGATAAGATTGGGGAGTTAACACTCCCTTGTCCACATAATTTTTAAACTATTATTGATTAAAGAGAGATCAAATCCATTTGTATAAAAGAGTGCATGTTGATAAAGTGGTTCGAAACCATGCCTCCAAGGAATATGAATTCTCACACTTTCTACCATACTCAAATCCAGTGCAATCTTAGTTTCCATTTAAAAGGGAAGGTAAATTAATCCTACCTAAACTGTTTGCATATGATAATGTTTCCATTCATGTTTTAGATTTAGAATCTAGATCAAATGACAAAGTTGAATTAGTTTATGGAATTGAAGATGAAGTTCAATCAGATCTAGATCTAGATTCGCTCCCTACTCCTAGGATGCTATGAACATTGCTGGAGATTCATTTGACAAGAGTAGAATAAGATCTCAGTTCTAGAATGAGAGCCTTGCATTATGTCAAGAAAACCCATTTCTCTAAGAGAGGTGCTACAAAATCCTACAGGGATGATTCATAATGGTAAGTTATGACCAACAATTCTACTCAATGAAGAATAATGAGACATTGGATAATGTCACTCAAACCAACAAATTGGAAGAAAATATATACATGGAAAATCCTAATGGGTGCATTGATTATCTCTTGGAATGAAAGCTAAGAAAGACAGTGTATGGGATCAAGCAAGGACCCATAGCATGGAATCCCAATTTCAATGCTTTGATACTGTCAAAGAGGTTTGAAAAAAGAAATATTGGATGCTAAAGGAACAAAATTTATTTCACTATATGTCATTAGATTGGAAGAAGGTGAAGAGGTTCACATGCACAATAACAATAAACTAATGCACACAAGGATGATCACACTGCATTACTTCTCCACAGAGATGCAGACTGCATAAAATTTTCACAAGTCATTTTACTTGGAAAGAAAATTTATCTTCATGTAAAGTTTTGATTTATTTTTTTCCTAGTTTTTCCTTCTTCTTTTGAGCAAGGAGGGGGGGGGGAGTTCCCATGAGGTTTTCCCCATTTCCCTGGTTTTTTAAGAAGTCTTTTTTTCATTTATATTGTATGGGTTACCTTCGGTCTTAGTTTCCATGGACGAGGTTGTCTAACTTAGGATTAAGGAGGGGGGGGTTCTTAAGATTATTTAATTAATCCTCCCTTGACCACCATAGTATATTTGTATTTTCCTTTATTAGGAGGTCACTTCCACTTCACTAGTGGCATGGGAGACTCATCTGGGGCCCACCTAACACTTAATGTACCTGTCTACATGATTAGGAGCTCTAGAGACCAATCCCTATAATTTAGGAACCCATTTTGAGTGCCACCAGTAGTCACTAGTAGTTGACCCTAGTCGGTGTTCAGTTATGTTTAGTTATTCTATGATCCCCATCACTTAATTCACTTTAAATCATCCATTTTTATTTTTTATTATTTAAGAGAGGTAGGGTGCATTTTATCACCTGCATAGATCAATTTACTGATTTTGAACTCATTTAATTAATCGGAGTTGCATTAGTGAGCTCTGGTGGTGATTTTACCACACTGAGTTAGCACTTGAGTTAGTCCAATTTGGTGGATTTGAATTCTACCTATTGAATTATAATTATCTTATTTGCAACACTATTGTATTACACACATATACTAATTAATGGATGTAATGTTATTCTTTAAATTTTTTCTCCATGTGTGTGCAATGTTTCCATGAACGATTAATCATTGTTTACTAAATTATTCTTCTCTTATGCATCCTTCATTCACAATTGAATTCACTCACGCTTGAGGATCCTAAGCTTTGATAAATCAAGCACCGTTCTCTACAAATAATGTCTTCTTTCAAGTGATAAAGAAGGACTCCAATTTTCTCCACAAGAGTGTAGAGATCAAGAGGGAGACCACACAAATCAATAAAAGTTAAGTACTTTATATTTTGATTGTTATATGATGTTATAAATTAGATCTATTTTTTTTCAAATGTTTCATGACTATCATATAGATATATATATTCCTGTACATTGGAATTGTGTTGAGAATATACATTATTGTTTGTCTTTTATAAGCATATTATCGATCTCATGAGTCCATATTATGTGATATAATGTTGGACTAATATAAGACTTATGTAGGACTGATATATAATTATATATAACTCGTATAAAGATGAAAATTTACTTCATAATACATGATATAAAGGGTTGCATACTTGCTTCATGAGATATGAATATAGGACTGCATGATTGGTCAAAATATATTAGATAGAGGGCTTCATGCTTTCTTCATGGGATATGAATATTAGGATGCATATTTCCTTTATAAATATGAATTTTTGAACTGATATAGGACTAATATAGGGTTGAAAAACACCACATAATATATGAATGGGGTTATGTCAAAAAATTGATTTAGTCTATAGATATAACTATGTGATCAATTGCCAATATGTTGAAAGTTTTCATGTAATTGCATATATTGGTTATGTAATGTTATTGATAATTTGAATAATTTCTCTTGTAGGGATAAACATATTCCCTGAACTACAAGAATACAATTACATGGATTCATTTGGATGGTTGATCCTGAAAGAGAGAAGATCGATTGTTTCCTATCTTTCTTAGGAAGAAGACAAAATAAAATCCCTAATTCTATTCAAAGAAATGCAAAGACTCTTGAAGGTAATTTATTTATATTAATTATATTTTTATATTTGTTATATATATTGGAGTATGATTATCTTTGGTGGTGGACTCAAAATTATGATTCCCACATCCTGGATGTTAAGAGGGAGAATCTAGATTCACGATCTCCTATAAAAACCATTGGAACTAGATAAATTAACCTCCTTCTATGTAGAAACCATATATGGTACTCATAGTCAAAGAATCTATAGGTAAGAATGTTGGATGATTATTAAAGTTTAGATTTGTAAGATTATTTAGATAAATATTTTCTTCTAATTGAGGAAAATGTTCAATAGAGTTCTTGAAAGGATTCAACAAAATTATAATATAATTCCATGACCACACACATGAAGTTAAATCTGATTCCTATTCATATTTGTAGGATCTCATAGATGTTAGATTTACATATACAAGTCCCATAATAAATTATATGATTTACAGTCATCACATGGACATGTACAACAAAGCATGTGTTGTATCACCTACTTGGTACAAACGTATGTGGATTAATACATGTATTAATCAATGAAAGTAAGTTTGATGGGTATATGGATTATGACTAGTACATTGATCAAGAAAGATCACATAAAATATGTTGCTCACATAGACCATATTGTAAAGCAGTAAAAATTTACAAAGTTCCTAGTTAGTTATATCTAAGACATGGTGCAGAAAGGAGTTGTGTAACTCCCGTACATATCCATGAATGAGCAATATTTCCAGCTTATTAAATAAGACTATGTATGGAACAATATTGGTATAATATGCTAAGAATATTGTAGTTGAAAAGGGAGCATTGATGTATCTTCACAATAAGCAGCAGTTAAAATTCCACAAACTATTTAGTCATGATGCATGACTCATGCATCCAAGGGTTGTGATATCTTTTGCAAAAAATCCACTTGAGCAGAGACATGGTCAAAGTCTCGAAAACTATTGGATACTTAAGAAGGGTTATAGCGTGAACTGTCAGAGAACAATTAAAACGTATTAGAGAGGTTCGATAGCCATATTGTTGGCTATCTAGTGTACTATGATATGAAATCACTATGAAAGAGATCAGGCCTTGAAGAGCATCACAGAGAATGGAAAGGTCACTATGAACTTCTTCACATGGTAGAATATTCTTGAAGTCAACAAATGTTGAAAATTGAAAGAAAATATAATCTTTTCATTATGCATGATAATTACACATTTAATGTGTTTTTTATGATGGATATGCAATCCGCTGCATTTTGGACTAGATCGAGATGATGCTAGTTTGAATAAGTAGTTGGTTGGTCTCTTATTGTACCTAGCATACCTATTGTATTTTTATTCTTGTCGATAAGCATATGTTTGAGTACCTTTTTGGTACATTAGAATAGGTTCTTTACTGTATGTTAATAGATTGTAGACCTATTATATATCTTGGAATTAACTATGTGTATTGCGACTAGTACTATAAAAGTTGAATGTATTGCGGTTAGTTCTATAGAAACAAGGTGTATGTAAGATAGTACTAAAGAATACAAAGGTGTTTTACAAATAGTATTAGATGTTGAGGAGTAGTGTAGCTTCGGAAGACATATACTAGAGTTAAATACTTGAGCCTATAATTATTAGGTGTTAATAGTCAATATTTATGAAAAAAACCCTATGTGTTATGATAGAACACATTGAGATGATGTTTTACTTCATCAAAGTTGTGGTCATGTGAAATAAAATTTCAGTACATAGCTACTCATGAGAAGATTGCAAATTTGTGAACAAACCATTGTTAGTGATGAATTTTAAACACCTATGAGATAATCTTGGTATGGCAGGAAATTCCTAATAAAGTAGAGAATGTCTCCATCACTTAGAGGGAGTGTCAATTCTAGAGCATCGTGAGTCATTCTCTGGAATTGTGACTATTATCAAGTTGTACTTGTGATTCATATCAAGTCCTATGTATCATCATATTATTAAGGAGGTGATCTTGTATTCTAAATCTTGTGATTAATATCAAGTCGGTTCTTCTGAGTAATATCAAGACTAGACTTGTGTTGTAGAAAGTCAATGATTATCATATATGGTACCATATGAGAATGGATATCCAAAAGTGGATACAATCTTGTGTTGTATCAAGATTGAAGTCTTTTGTTGTATCAAGATCATGGACCTCCATTTGTTGAGGTGGTTTTACTATGTGATATATTTCTAGTCATGGTAACTTAGTGCTATGATAAGATGGATAAATAATACACATATGGATAAATAATACACAATGGACCATGCATTATTTATTAAATGATAATGAGATAAGGCATAGAGAAAGAGAAATAGATTTTCCCATGCAAATGTGTGAGTGAACTGAAGCTATAAAGCTTCAATAAAATATGAACGCCTTAATAAACACCTTAGTAAAAGCATCAATTAAAGTATTAGTGAATGTAATTAGTTAAGTAAAGTTATCATTTAGTTCAAGTAAGTCAAAATTCAGTTCAATTCAATTAACATTCAGTTCAAGTAAAGTTAACGTTTAGCTCAAGTAAGTTAGAATGCACTTCAAGTAAGTTAACATTCAGTTCAAGTTAGTTAACATTTAGTTCAAGTAAGTTAAAATTCAGTTCAAGTTAGTTAACATTTAGTTCAATTTAGTTCACTTTTAGTTCAAGATAGTGAGAATTTAGTTCAAGTTAATTAAGGAAAGAAAGGGTGCTAATGTTTGCATGGAGGGAGTTATAGTTAGCTCCTCCATGTGAATGCACTTTGTGTTCTCTAAGTATGTTTACTAAGCCTCCTATGCGCTGCATTCTACATATTATTGGTTTTTGCTTATTATTAATATCCTAGGCATACGGAAAATTCAATACAATGTTGTATACAATTTTTTTTGTAGGCTTGCATTGGATCTCTCTTCTCTACTACTATGGTCATATCTCATATTGGGAAATATTATTATGTGTTGTAAACCATTCTCTACAAATATATTTATCATACTCAAATAATTGTTGGGTTTTTCATTCTTTGTGTTTGAAGGGTTTTCCTAGGGTATGTTTTGTCTCTCATGGTTGATTGATTTATATGGTTTATTTATGGAGCTCACTTATGGAGCTGATTTATATGGATGATTTATGAAGATTATTTATGAATATGATTTATGTGGTTGATATATTTGTGAGATTTACATGTGGATGATATATTTATGAGATTCGCATGTGGCTGATATGTTCATATGTGGTTGATTTATGAGGTACATATGTGATGAAATTGATTGATAAAAGTTTTAAAGTTCAAGATTCTTCAATTTTTCTCAAACATCAACATTATCATGATGTTATTGACATGTTTAGGTGAATACCAACTCAACCAGATAGGGATGAGGTAGGACCATACCACTAGTATGAAAGGGATGACATGATGATAAATGATGGGGAGGAACATGTATTGGAAATGTAAGAGATTTTGTTTCTTTGTAGTTTACTATAACAAAAGACATCTTGGAAAATGAGAGCACTACCTATAAGTTGTGAAAAATTCTTGGAGAACTACATGGTTTTGCGTAAGTTGATAAATAACTATTTTCTTTGCTTCTTAAAAGTGTGGAAATAAATCCCAAGATTAGATCAATTAAACTCACAAAATTGATTGAAAAATATGCAAGAAACACTCAAAAAAGGAGATTGAGTATCTTGAATAAAAAAATATGTTATTATATTATATTACAATAGTCAATATTATATATAAATAGGTTTTTCAATCATTTATATACATCAAGGATTCAAAATCAGAAGGATTTCTTTCGAATCAGTACAAAATCAGGATTACTAAACTATTCAAAATCCCCCGAAGGTGCATAAAACACTTTCCTAATTTGTCAAGAGGATCACGAATTGGATGAATGAGTTTTTATAGGAGATAAGTGAATAAAAGTGGACTAAATCATGCTTTTAGGTGAGGAAAATAAATACGATGAGTTGTGACAAAAACAAGGCAATTTTCCTTCAAACTAGATGTACCTTTTTCCTTAAAACTGCAAAAAAAAGAAGGAAACTATGGAAAAGGTAGGAATGTGCACTTACTAAATTGTGAAGTATGATGGGTTGGAAGAATATTATCCAAAATATTTTCAAAGTGATCCTGGAAGTATTTTTGGCAATTTTGACAACAAAAATGCAAGTGAATTCCAACTAGCTAGTGTGATCTAGGAATTTAACCAAAATGATTAAATTTTATATCCCAAGTATGAGAATGGGTTTTGATTAGTCCAAAACCCCCTTTTAATATTTAATTATGTAAAATATCATAAATATATTATATATATAGGGCCTATAAACAAGGCTTAGTCACCCTTTACATACTGCTTGTCCATACAAAACAAGGAATGATGAAAAAACTACAAAGGGGGAAATAATCCCTTAAACATGGAAAGGAACAAAATTGTAAGAAATATTGTTGTCAATTAGTATTCACCACATGATCAGCTATCCCTAGTAGTGATTTTATATTGTTCATAGTCTTCGAAGAAAAAACCTTGGTGAAGGTGTATACAACTTGCTCAGATGATGTGCAATAATGCAAAGCAATGACCCCATCATGTACAAGTCCTCTGATGTAGTGCATATTGATATCTATGTGTTTTGTTCACTTCCTCAATACTATATCTATTGAGATTTGAATGGTACTTTGGTTTTCATAATAAATGACTATAGAAGTCTCAGAATCGATCCCAAACTCTCCAAGTATACCCTCCAAGCACAAACATTGAGTAGTTGCATTCATAGCTCCTATGTATTTTGCCTTTGTAGATGAAAATGAAATTTCACTTTGGCTCATAATTTACCATGTGATTGGTCCATATGAAATAATAAACACATATCCATAAGATTATTTTCTATCAATGTTATCACCTATCCAATTAGAGTCGGTAAAACCAACTAACTCTGGGCTATTTTATGCAACGTAGTGAATCCCACGTGTTCTGTTGATGTAATTATAACTCCAAAATGTATTCACTTGTATTTCTAATCTATTGTAACCCAATGTTTATTCCAGGATGTTATCATGCCATTTCATGCCTCGATTTTTCGATTGGGACAATCAATAATGTAAACAAGCCATGTCATGTCATTGTGGGTAACCCTCAGATTGTCTAAGGGTTAAAGTTCCCGCAGTTCTGGGGCACTAGGGTTATTAGAATCTCCTAGTAGAGGTCAGTCCTAGTAGGGTTTTAGTAATGTTGGGATTAGTATAAATAGAGATCTAGACTCTCTATTTAGCACACATCACATACGCACTCAAGTGTAGTGCATAGTTGAGGAAGGAGAAGAAGAAGGCTATTGTTGTCGGGAGTGCATCTTACTGTTTTGGGGTTTTACCTTTTGTGCTGATTCTATCTTTGAGGAAGTTGTGGGGTTTTCTCCATTTATGGTTTCCCAGAGGAAAAACACTGTGTTCATTGTCTCTTGTGATTGATTGCTATGCTTGTTATTCTCTCAGTTAAAGATCCATATAGTGCTAGCTTAAATATTGAAAAACTAACATGGTATCAGAGCTAACCTGAGAAGAAGAAACTATGCAGCTACAAGAACAAGGCCTTCCTACTTTGTGGATATCTCTCTACATATTTTCATCAAATGTAAGGTGGAATAACTCTCCTCCTTAGGGCACATCTTTCTGTCGAAGCAAAATCCAATTTTGAGGTTTTTTAGTTTTGGACCCGACACTGCTGCCGAAAATCAGGGATTTTCACAAAAGAGGAATTTTTCAGTGAGCCCAATCCTAGATTGATCTCCTCCCCAAAATAGAAGTTAGGGATAAATTTCAAAGCATTTGGGTGGACAGAACTTCGGAAAAGCAAAGTCCTAATTTACTCCTGAACCAGTTTTGCAGGATTTCAGCTCAAAATTTAGATCCGACATCTTGACCTAGTAAGATCTGAAATCTTTTGTCATTCCACTTGAGGTTCTCAGTTAATATGTCTCATCATACCAATCTTGATGAAAATCTTGAGGGATTTGATAACTTCCGAGCTTGGAAGTATAGGATCTCCATGGTCCTAGAAGAAAATGAGTTAGATTCATACATCCATGAGGAGGTTCCATTTCTAGAGGGAGATGAGGCTAAGGACTTGCATAAGAAGAAGTTGGTTATGGCAAAGAGTATCATTGCTAATTATATCAAGGATCACCTTGTCCCTTAGGTGTCCTCTCTCAAGACACCTAAAGCTACGTTTTATGCCCTAACCAAATTGTTTGAAGGGAAGAACATAAACCGGAAGATGACTCTGAGAAACCACCCGAAGAATGTGAAGATTTAGAATGTAGAAACAATCTAGTCTTAATTCACAAGAATCTCTTATATCAAGGAACAACTAGAATCAATATATGAAAAAGTGGAAAATGTAGAGATTGTGATGACTACCTTAAATGGCCTTCCTAGGTCATGGGATTCTTTCATCCAAGGAATATGTGCTAGAAAGAAGTTAGTCAAGTTCAGCAGACTATGGGAAGAGTGTTCTCAAGAAGAAGCAGGAATAGCAACTCTAGAAGAAAATATGGGAAGTGAAGATCAAGCTCTCACGGTACACTCCAAGTCAACCAAAAGAAGATCTCTTCACCCTAAAGGTAAGCACTATCAAAAAGATAACACTAGAAAAGATTTGTCTAGGGTCATATGTTATACATGTGATGAAGCAAGAAATTATGCAAAGAATTGTCCTCAGAAACCAAAGCTATCAAAGAGGAGCATAAAAATAAGACATCATGCTCATGCTGCAGAGGATGATGAACCATCCAAGAAGAGAACCAGATATGAAAGTGAAGATTCTTCAACCAAGGATGAATATGTTTTGATTTCTGCTCTCATTGGTAACATTACTCATGGAAGTGATGATTGGATTATAAAAAATGGGGCCTCCAAACATATGACAAGATTCAAGGAATCCTTTGTGAGACTGTCAGAACATGAATCACCTCACAAGGTGAAGCTAGGAGATGACTACCAATATCCAATAAAAGGTAGCGGGTAATATTCCTATAAGCTAGACTCTGGAAATCCTCTAACAATGAAAGAAGTATCGTTTGTGCCAGGACTCAAGAAGAACCTCCTCTCCATATCGGCATTAGATGCAAAAGGAATGAGGGTTGCATTCATAGATGGTCAAGTCATCATGTGGCCAAAAGGAAAGACTATCAATGATGCGGTGGTGATTAGAGAACAAGAAGGAGGATTGTACAAACTAAAGGGTCATCCAGAACAAGCCTTGGTCCATGAAACAGTAGAGCCAAGTGAACTTTGGCATAGAAGGCTTGCACATGTGCATAACGGAGCACTACCTATTGAAATCAAAGTTGTTGAAGGTCTTCTAGAAATCTAAGCAAAACATGATGGGGTTTGCAAAGGATGTGCGAAAGGAAAGAATACAAATAAGACATTCCAAACAACGAAAGCAAAGAAAAAGAAATCTTGGAAATCATCCACTCTGATGTATGCGGTCATATGTCATCAAACTCACTAAGAGGGTATGCATATTATGTTTTTTTTATTAATGATTTTTCTAGGAAGACATGGGTTTATTTCATGAATAACAAAGATGAAATATTCAACAAGTTCAAGGAATTCAAATCCTTGGTCGAGAACCACACTGAAAAGAAGATCAAGACCTTTTGATCAGATAATGGTGGAGAATTCACTTCAAATGAGTTCAAAGAGCTATGCAAAGAATCAGGGATTAAGAGGGAGTTGTCTACCCCTTATAATCCACAGCACAATGGGATTGTAGAATGAAAGAACAAAACTATCATGGAAGCTGCAAAAGCAATGCTTCATGATCAAGACCTTCCTATGCATATTTGGGCGGAAGCTTCTAGAACAGTGGTGTATGTACATAACCGTACTGGAGAACAAGACTCCTAAAGAAGTCTTCTCCAGCAAGAAACTAGAAGTCAACCATTTCAGAATATTTGGCTATCCTCTGTACATACACATTCCAAAAGAGAAGAGGAATAAATTAGATCCTTCAGGAAAGAAGGGTATATTTGTGGGATACTCTGAAAGCTCTAAGGCTTATAGAATATATTTCCCAGGATTCAAGAAGATTGACATTAGCAGGGATGTGACATTTGATGAAGATAGAGCTTACAACAAATCTAGAAAGAACCTGCTTAAGAATCCAAAGAAGTAGAAGCACCAAGAATTCATGATACAACCATGAATGAGGAAGCTTAAGAAGAAGATCAAGAATTTGAAGAACCACAAAGACCTATAGATCCACCTCTCGAGAAGAATGCTCATAAGGGAAAACCTGCTTGGGTACGAGAAATTATCCAAGGTGCAGAAAGATATGGGGTTCCAGAAGAGAATCACAGAGAAAGAAAGAGGACTAGATCATGCTCCGGGTATGTAACATTACTATGTGATTTCATTGATAAAGAACCTTCCAGTTATGAAGAAGTGGCAGAACTGAAAGAATGGAAGGATGCTATGATAAAAGAATACCAATCGATCATGAAGAATGATGTTTTGGATGTTGTTTAAATACCAAAAGGGAAGTCAGTTGTAACTTCCAAATGGATCTACAAGATCAAACATGCTGCAGACAGTAGCATAAAAAAATATAAGGCAAGATTTGTGGTGTGGGGTTTCTCTAATAAAGAATGAATAGATTATGAAGAAACCTTTGCACCTATAGCAAGATACACTTCCATCATATCAGTACTTTCTCTAGCTATAGTGATGAAATGGAAGATACACCAGATGGATTTCAAGACTGCTTTTTTGAATGGTGTAGTGGAAGAGGAAGTGTACATAGAATAGCCACTCAGTTTTGAGACACATGACAAGGAGTCTCATGTGTGTAGATTGAAGAAATCCCTGTACAGTTTGAAACAGGAACCCAAGACATGGTACGGTAGAATTGACACCTTTCTATCCAGTTTGGGCTTTACCAAAAGTAAAGCAGATTCCAACCTTTACTACAAGGTTGAAGATGGCAACCCAGTGATGCTTCTACTATATGTATATGATCTATTTGTGACAGGTTGATTGCTGATATGAAGAGAAATATTGTTGCCAAGTTTGAGAAGAAGGACTTGGGAATGATGCATTATTTCCTAGGTATGGAGTTGTGGCAAAGTGCAGGTGGAATCTTTCTTGGACAAGGGAAGTATGCAATAGAGATCCTAAAGAGGTTTGGGATGATGGACTGCAAGGCTATGGCCACACCTATGGCATTGAACCTGAAGCTATTGAGTGATGCTTCATCAGAGTCGGTTGATGCTATGATGTATCATCAGATGATTGGGTCCTTGATGTACCCGATGAACACGAGACTAGACATTTGCTTTGTTGTGAACACCTTGACCCAGTTCTTGATAGATCCAAGAAATGTTCATTTGATTGCTACAAAGCATGTTCTGAGGTACCTGAGGGGTACAGTTGATTATGGGCTCAAGTACGATGTGAATCAGAAGATTAAATTGGAGGGTTATGTTGATTCATATTGGGCAGGAAGTGCCATCAATAGGAAGAGCACTTCAGGGTGTTTCTTCAGTATGGGATCAGGTGTGATCTCTTGGTTTAGTAGGAGGCAATCATGTGTGGCACTAAGTACAGTTGAAGTAGAGTATGTCGCAACCTATTTAGCTAGTTGTGAGGCAGTATGGCTAAGGAAGCTACTGTCTAATTTATTTGATCTCCAAATGGATGCTACTTGTATACATTGTGACAACCAGAGTTGCGTGAAGTTGTCAAAGAATCTAGTGTTCCATGACAAGTCAAAGCATATCAAGATCAAGTATCACTATATCAGGGATATGGTGCAGAGGGGAGTAGTGAAGCTCCAGTATGTTGCGACAAACAATCAGATAGCTAATGTGTTGATGAAGCCATTAGCCAGATTGAAGTTCAAGCACTTCAGGGAGAAGCTTGGTGTTCTTCATATCTAGGTCCCTTCCAAGGGGAAGTGAGGAGTCCAAAAGCCATTCTAACGAGCAGGTCATATGTAAGGGATGAGCCATTCTATCATGGTGAGAGGATTGGTTACTTCTATATTAGATATGAGTGCTAAGATCCATAGCCATTCTGACGAGCACGTCAGATGTAAGGGCTGAGCCATTCTGTCATGGCTAAAGGATTAAGTTCCTCCCATGTCAGATGTGAGTGCTGGCCTTTCTGACGAGTAGGTCATATGTAAGGGCTACGACCATTCTATTGAGGAGGTTAGATGTAAGGGCTATGCCATTTTGTCATGGCTAAAGGATTAGGTTCCTCCCATGTCAGGTGTGAGTCCTAGCCATTTTGATGTGACTATAGGATTAGGTCCTATATGATCAGATGTAAAGGCTACCACCATTCTAACGATTAGGTCAGATGTGAGTGCTGGCCATTTTGATGTAGGATGAGCTCCTACATAGATGTAAGGGATACCACCTTTCTGATGAGTAGGTCATATGTGAGTGCTGGCCATTCTGATGTGACTGTAGGATTAGGTCCTATATGATCAGATATAAAGGTTACCGCCTTTCTCACAAGTAGGTCAAATGTGAGTGCTAGCCATTCTGATGAGTAGGTCAAATGTAAGGGCTACCACCTTTCTGACGAGCAGGTCAGATGTGAGTGTTGTCCATTCTGACAAGTAGGTCAGATGTAAGGGCTACCAAAGTCCTACGAGGAGGTAGGAATACACCCAGCATGAAAGAAGGCTAGCTCTGTAGAACTTCTTGTAATGAGAAGAATCATGATATAGCACATATGATGGTGACTAGAGTAGATCTAGATCAAGCTATGATACATATCTAGTTATGATGACTTTGAGAGATCTAGATCGAGTGATGATCCATATCCAACAGTGATGATCTAGATCCAGTGATGATCTAGATCTAGTGATGATGATCCATATCGAATGATGATCCAAATCTAGTGATGATGATCCATATCGAGTGATGATCCCAATCTAGTGATGATGTTCCAAATTGAGTATGATATAGTGATGTCCCAGATTGAGTATGATCTAGAGATGTTCCAGATTGAGTATGATCGAATGATGTTCCAAATCGAGCATGATCTAGTGATGTTTCAGATCAAGTATGATCCAGTGGTGATGATCCAGATCCATATGAAGATGGCATGAAGATAAATATGACTTGAAGACAAGGTGACTTGGAGATGTAGATGATGTGAAGATCTAGAGAAGAAAACCAATGATGCAAATTGTGTTGAGAGAATACCTTCAGACCTCGTACCTTATTCTGGACGGTTGAAGTAGATCCCAGTTGAGCTTTCCAATATTTAGCTTGAATTGATAGATTACTTCCTCAAGAACAAGTAAACAATACAAGAATTATATATATCATGGTGTTAGATCTATTCTACCATATATAATCAATAATGTACAAGCATTTGACATAATCCCATGGATAAAATATTCATTCAAACACACATTATTGGACAGGAAAAGATATTTCTATTAATATAAATCAGAGATTACAAGATACAACCTTTGACGGCATGTCTACGAACTAGAGAAACTGAATCCCCCACTTGGGCCTCCACCACCTCAATCCTTCATCTCTCGATAGCAAGCTCACAAGCAAAAGGCAAGCTTGGGAAGAACACACTAGTGCTCCAAGGGACAAAGGGATGCAAACTCAAGCATAATTTTCGGCAACAATGGACTATAGTTTCTTTGCTCTCAATTCTCTCTTCTTTTCTTCAATGTACCAAGGGGTTCCCTATATAACTTCCAAAGGGGTGATGAAAGGTCGAATCCGAGTGATATCAAGGCATAGGGAAGGCCAGGAGTCAAATGAGTCAGATCCATGTCAAGGAAAACTCCAAAAGGATTTGGATTATGCACACATCCTGATGTACACGGTTTTAGTGGTCAAACCCGCGTATATACGTGCTTATAGGTTTAAAAGTCACGTGTATCATTTTTCACATGTTTTTACGGATGATCAAGGAAACATCAAAGGACAAAAAATGATCGATAGGGTCCAAGCAGTCTACAACAAGACAAGGGAAGGCCATACAAAGTGTGATTCACCTGGAGTGGTGAAATCAGCTATAACAGATGCCCCCTAATGTGTGAGGTCAGAGGGGTCATACGATGGCTGAAATACATTATGAGTCCATCCCATAAGTGGAATGATGAAGGATCCCAAATGGAAGACCAACCACCCAATTATCATAGTACACTAGTACAACTCTACACATAACTGCAAATACATATCGCAGTCCCAGATACATAAGAGTACAATGGCCATGAATAGGCATGATACATGATATCACATATGTGGTCATCGCCATGTACAATATACATAGATCAACATCTCCATGATGAATATATAAAAAGGACCATGATCTCCATAATGGCTGAAGATTAAACAGATCAAGATCTCCATAGCGGCTGGAAATATCTGACATATACTGGAATCAAGTCACGAGAGATGAAATCTCATGAACACTAGCATGATCAAGGAGGTAACATATAAGAGATGCCACCAATCTGGAAAGTCTTCTACACAAACTGCTACAAGTACATGTCCTACTATGCGAATAGAGGTGTCGAGGTCAAACATAGTAGTTCATCGTCTGATTATCAGTCATTAATGTATACCGTTAACACACATGAGATCACCCACCGATAATGAAAATGGGAATCAAGGTACTAGAGTGCAAACTAACAAGTGTGAATAAATGTGCTAAGGTTGAACACTTGAGATGATCCATCGATCAAGGGACATTGATGTATTCCCAATAACTGTCAATGGCGAGAGAACCTGCCACTGATGACTGCAAGTCTTAAGGCACTCAAAATGACTCTAGATTCCAATTCCAAAATAAATGATATGAAGTCGATGGGATGAAATCCATTGGAAGGAGGGAATTAAGGCATCCCCCATAATCCAACACGAGGTACTCAGCAAAGCTGTATAATGTGAAAAGACTCGATCATAAGGTGCACGAACTAGTAACTGTACTGGGAATGGTTGACATGCAAAGTCAAGATAACTAAGGAATGGCCGACTTAGGCTTAAACTTCCTTCAAAAAAGAGCATAACGACAAATGGTGACTATATGAAGGCAGCATAGACTCGATATACAAACTGGGACATCTCTGAGACACAGGAGGCATCGACAGAGGCTCTATAGGGACTAGAAGCTTAACCAGTCGGTGGAGATAAACTCAGATAAATGAGTACAACTCCTAAATTCAAACTATAACCCAACAAATGGATGTGATATATAGTGCTCTATTTGAAGGCAACACGACTCGACAGTTGGCACAGATAACATCTTTCCCTGTCCGGTTTTTTGGTTTTTTTATTTTTTTTCGAATTTTTCAGTTATTTAAAAAGCTTGAAAAAAGAATAAAATAGCTTTATATTTACATATTAAGAGGAGACGAGTGTCATAAGGGAAAACAAACTAGTTCCAAGAAGTGGAACATACCTATGCTCAATGCAAGGATACATGTGTAGGATATCGACACTCAGGGGAAATTCCCCTCCCGGTAAAAAGGAAATCAAGCTACGAAGGATATAAAAAATGGGTCTTCATGTCTACACATGAGACAAGCTCAGGCTATATGGCTGAAACACAATGTCAGGGGAGCCAGTATAAAGCTCAATAAGGTAGGAAAATCTCATGATAAAGCATTCATAACTTGACATAAGGGAGTCCCATGGAAATGGCCAGCATAAAGTTCAAGCGGAGTATGAAGCTCTTGCTCAAGTACCTAGTGGGACTAAAAGGGACTCTGGGACATAATATAGGACTCGCAGCATGGCTACCAAATGCAAAAGGGAGCTAACTAGGACACCCATGTGTAGGAAAGCTCTACCATTCACATAGTACCACTTCTAGCAATAGCATGAAGGTTCTGTGATACCATGGAATGGGTTCATACCCAAGGTCACGATGAGATGGTCATAAGGTTATGAAAAATGAAAATGGGGGTGAAACCTAACCTATATGCTAGGTTAGATATAATACCTGTGATAGGAACGAACATGTCAAAACCTCGGAGAGATTGTACAAAAATTGGACCCTACATGACAACCATATAAGTTTGAACACTAGTACAAAATGAGGAATTAGCTACTAGGTGACTAAAAATTCTAGTCACCACAGGTTTTCCAAGTGATTTACTACTAAATATGAGCAATTTTGATTGACTCAACTATAAACGACTAAAATTAACGACTAATTTAGTCACCGGTTAACAAATATGGCTAGATAATAAGTGATAGAGTTAAAAATGACTAAAATAAATGACTAATTTAGTCACGACATAAAAAATGACTAGCTAGAACAATATGAATTAGTCATTTATGTTAAGATATGACATGTTAGTAAGTGTCTCTTAAGCGACGGTGCCTTTAATTGGTCTGTGGATTTTTGGTTTGAAATGTTTTCCATTATGAGAGATTAGATTATTTAGGGACATTGAAGCAAGTGATGATGTGGTTGAGGAAGAAGTGGGTGGTCGTAAGAGAAGTGTTGACAAATGTTAACATTGCTTAAACCATTTGATAAATTAGGTAACAGCCAATAATCTACTTGTGGTCACAATTGGATATAGGGTGACATTCCATAGTGTTGATCTTTTAGTTGCAAAAAATGTTAATAATGATAATGGGATATGGAGGAGTAGATTGTGCTTAGGTTTTAAGGGTGAGAATTTGACAATTCTTACGTTGATTAATCTCATGAATGTAGTGATGTGAAAAGAAAGCCAACAATTATCCCACATAAAGGATCTTTTGGGTGATGGCCATTCTTGATAAATGGTCATTGA
>LPNX010117148.1:343743-363288 GCA_001517045.1 Pseudotsuga menziesii | reverse complement strand
ATACAGAGAAATACAGAACATGCTTGGTATAGATGGCAGGGCTGTGTAAAAGGAAAACAACAATGAAAATGTTGTATATTTCTCTGTACCTGGGATGAAATGAAGTTCTGATTGACACATATTTTTGAAACCAAAACCATGTAGCAAACTAGCTCAAATTATTGCAGACAGTAGCTTGCACTTGCTTAGGTTTAGAGTCTAGACATTGAAACCGGTTTGCCCAAGAGGTTGTGATCACACTGATTCCTAGATTTTACAGCACATTTACTATAGATATGTTTTTGAAAAAATACTTTCAACATGATTTTGGCACCTATGGTGGTAGTTATCAAATCCTGGCACTAGATTTTGAGCTTTATAACATGAAATATCCCTTCATTTTATCTCTTACAAGAATGAAGTGAAGATTTTGTTGTACCAACATTACTTTAACTAGTGGGTAGTACAACCCAACCAATATGGGGTCTATCTGTTGTGTGGCCGCAAGGCCACGGGAGTTACCACTGTAGAATGATAGACGACCACTTGGTCGACAGGAATCACATTGACAGACAAATGGGGGTTTCTCACCTTCAATTCACCCTCATTGGGACAATAAGTTACAGGCAGAAGATGATGTGGGAACTACCAGTTCTGTGCAATTTCAGAGGGCTCTCTCATCAAACAATAGAGGGAATAGAGTCTCGAGTTCTCATTTTTTGGATCATCATAGAACTATATCGGAAAATGTTCCAAATGAAGGAAGCCCTTCAAATAGCTTTCAAGCACCCAAGTGGTTAAATTCACCTATTCATGTGAGAGATACTAGATATTTTGTCCATGCACCTCCAAGTAACATCTTGGATTGGTAGTTACCTTGATTTTTTTCATTTCTTAGCAGTCACAAAGAGTTGTTTCAGGTTGTATGTCATAGAAACGTCTGTAAAATTGTGTGTTTTTATTTGATTATTTAACCACTGGGGAAGGTTATTGAAATTCTGTCTCATGACATGGGAAATGATTATGAACTATAATGTTTGTTTTATGCCTGCAAGAAATATTCCAAGTGAGGAGGTATATAAAATGGTCATTTGGAATTCAAATTAGATATTACTCCTAAAGATATTTTGCTTTTCTTAACCTTTTGTAAGAACACAATTGGCAGTTTCACGAATCATCTTTGTTCAGGATAGTATCTATTTGCTATTTTTTCAAGTAGGCAATGGTCCAGGGGCTTAGCAGGCATTAGAGGAGAAGCTGCTCTTCATGTTCTGAAACTGTAGGAAATTATAATAGTCGTATGTGAAGTATACCTTACATTGTCCGAAATTGTAGACAAGAAATAGATGTAAAAAATGAATGCAAATGATTAAACTTTTTCTGTTTGTATCCATATTCAGAAAGATATTTTTAACTCTAAATTCAAAATCATTACAATTGAAGGCGTAATTACTTTAGTGGCCTTTCAGCTTCATTCCCCGTTTACACAATTGTAGAGCTAATTCTTACTTCAATCTTAACATAAAAGATGTCACTTATCACATGTGCAAGTGAAGTGTGCCCTATTATTTTTGTGCTAGTTATTACTTCAATCCTGAGTCCTAACATGTAAGATACCGTCTGTCTCTTTTCCAAGTGAAGTGCACTCTATTGTTTCTGTGCTGTTTGTATGTGCTTGGAGTAGGCAATTCCGACAATTTGCCAAAGAATCATTAGACTTTAGAAGGATGAATGCTATATAATAAGTAAATGATTGCAATGGATGTTCAACTAGGTTTCAACCTTGGTTAACGGTTTTCTGGATGATTTGTGACATGTAAGGTGTCTTTGTAATCTACCTATTGTTTTTTTATTTTAATGTAATTTAGAATATAAAGACTCTTCTAGTCATATGTTTCATCCTCAAATCATAGCCGGGATGGATCATATGATGCAAGTATTTTTTTTAGTCCTTAACATGACGAGCATATATTTACACGGCCATAATTATGAATCCTTTAACAGTGGTAATTTTTTTTTGTTTTTTGTTTTGCCAGAAATGGTTATAGATTTGTATTATAAAAGTGTTGTAGCCTCACTGGTCAGCGTAATATTACAGACAAAAGAAGGGAAAAATTCCAGTCTTACCCTAAAAAATTGTCCAAATTTTTTTCTGTAAAACTACTCAAAAACCTTTTCTGTCCTTCATAGAGGATTAACTATATTTTGTTTGTTTAAAGCCTGTAAAAAACTCCCAATACTAAATATATTTTGCATTACATAACAATTGAAAGTTTGTTTTAAAAAATATGCCTACCGTATGATTCATCTTGCTCTTGAGGAGAGCGCTGGGCTTCCTGGTTGCTTCCGATCATGTCCACATCCACTAGAGCTTGATGGACAGAGTCTCCTTCTTTGTTCTCTTTGATCATTGAATCCACAGACATTCTTGCATTTGAAGCTACGGATTGAGCATTCTTGGACATGTTGGCAAACATCTGATGCAGAGCCATGCATTCAGCTTCTAGCATATCAATTTTCCTTTTTGTTGCAAGGGATTATCCATTATAACTGCTTGTTCTGTGCTATGGTGTTCATCCTAGGAGTAAATTTTGCTAGTGGCTGAGAAGATGAAAGTTCTGCGGTCTGCAATTAGACCCTTATGTCTATGAAGAAATTTGTGAATGTCTAGAATTTCACAACAGGGGCAATTACTAGGGTTGCTATGGCTATCCATAATACCCAGAAAAACAAAAATTTGGTGCCAAGTTTTTTTTGTTTGTTGGCAAAGTGGTGAAATCCCCCTGACTAGCAGGGTTTCCATTGGCTAAGAAACCATGAACCAGGGGCATCTAAGCCGTCAAAATCACCTGGGATTATTAAAGGGATTATTAAAAGAAGGCACAAGCACTCAAAATACTCCATCATTACATTCACCTTGGGCAATTGCTGTATTGAAATCTGTTTCACTTTCTATCCAAAAGCAGGTAAGAGGATTTGTTTTTAATTTTCAATTTCTGTAAGTTTCCACCATTTGAAAATTCTTTGTATAGGTGATGATGACTTTTGCGAATGTGGATCTTGGAGGAGATGGAGATAGAGGGATTGGATTACTTGTCCAATGTATGTACCATTTTTTATGAACTTTTTGTTATTTCAGAGATCCCTGATATTGTGATTTGATTTTTAGTTTTTCTAGAATGAAAATATGCAACACGAGCCATAATGCGTATAGAGAGAATACATTTTAGTAAATTCTCCTCAAAGATATCAAAAAATTAAACCTATGTATATTTCATCCTACGTGTTAACATTTTGAGACAATTGGATTGCTCATTATCATGTTTAAATGTAATAATTTGGCCTTTAAATGAGAGAAACATATTTTATATGTTTGATGTTATTTGAAAATATAGTTTCAATTAAAACCAAATTCTTGATATTATTTACAGTGCCAAGGCACTACCCCTTTCTACATATTTTCCAAGTCAGACATACACAACTTTTCATAAGAAACATCAATGCAAGTTTGAAAGTGTATCGATGTAATGGGTGTTTGATCTAAAATATTTGATGTTCCTTTAAGTATCATAGATTGTTATATGCAGTTCTTACATGATATAATTTTAAACTTTGTATGAGTTTAGGAGAAGAAATTAATCAACAGATTCCGATTTCCTCCTCATAATTATTTATCAAATTAAGAGCGGTGTTGTAGTCATTTTGTTATGCAGACAGACTGAAAATTGTCTTTTGTGTTGGATGCTTAGATTGAAACTGAGAAGCTTCTGGAAAAACTAGTTGGAGGAGCTAGGGAAGAGGAACGTTCGATGTTCTCTCTTACCTTGTACAATACTTCTTAAAGTGGCATACTATGATGAATTAAGTCGGATTCCATTTATTGTTCAGGAGCTTGAGCGTACTATGCCTTCAATTTTATAGTTTCTTTTGTTGAACTAAATAATTCTATATATAATCTAACAATGTTATATTCTTGTATGATATTCTAGCAAATGTATCCTCATCTTAACGAGTGTGCTGTTTTATAGGAGGCTGGGAATTACACAGCTAAGAAATTGGATATCATATGCCATTTTTTGGGTCATCAATCCTGTGGCTCTTTACCATCTAATTTCGATTGCAACTAAACATTTGTAAGTGTAGTCTACCTGTTGTAAAGGAAAGTGTCCTATGGCTAGGGTTTGAGAGGCCATCAACGTACTGGGGTTGAAAGAGAGATGCACAATGTTCAACAAGTATATAACAGCAAGTTTTAGAGATGAGAAAGATCCATACCTGATAAACTGAAGGCTGGTCCAAGCTTTCTCTTCAATCCTCCTCTTGCTCCTCTCGCTCCAAGAGACCTGCAAAACAAATTATACCTTCCTCAAACCATTATGACCACATATAAAACAATGATAATCAAATAAACATGAACTAATGATCTAAATAACATCATCATATGATCAGAAACAGAGATTCAATCACACATTGAACAATGATTTGGGAAGAAGAAGGACATCACATCTTTATTAATCCTGAAAACAAGTACAAGTATACCTTCTCTTCAGGTTTGGCACCTCACGAAACCTCGATCTAGATCTGCTGCTTCTCTTCTCCAAAGAACTCAGCCTCCAAACTCTGCAACACAAGGGGAAGACCTCCAAGGCAAAGACGTAGGCAAAGAGAGTCCCGATTCCTCCAGCATAACAATGCATAAATTCAAAGTCCCCTCTCATGAACCTCCCTACCTCTATTTATATGATGAATAAGAGTTAGGGGCGAAGCCAAAGTGGTTACAACTGAAGGAGTCAGTTGTATAACTACCCAAACTAACTCAAAAGGCGTGTTTTTATGTTTTAATGTTGAGAAACAGATGCGCGACTACGAAGGAGAGAAACCCGCGCATGATACGCAAGTTTACACAAGAGCAACCCGCGAATATATGCATGCGCGACTTGCAAAACACAAGAGTCGCGCATGATGCGCGGGTTGCACATAAGGAGAGTCGCGCATACACAAAAAACGAATTTTTAAGGTATTTCTGGGCATTTTCAGACTTTGGTGTCTTCTGGAAAGTTTTAGCTAACTGAAATAAATTTCCAACGGCATAGAAATGAGGTCAAACGGAGTTACAAAACTCAAGATATGGGTCCTCCAAGATAGGTGTTTTTTCAGTGACTTTCAGGAAGTGTCGACATGCGACGAAATCATGGGAAAGTGGTCACAGGCAGAGATGTGTCATTTTGGGCTATAACAGATGGCCCCTAATGTGTGAGGTTAGAGGGAAATACGATAGCCGAAATAAATTATAAAGGAAAAAGCTGAGTATGGAGAGAGCAGAGAATCCAAGATCAAAAGGCTCGAGTGAAGGTACCTGAAAGAGAGATAAATGTCAGAAAAACTGATCTCTGGAACATACACGTCCATATACAAAACATCACCATAAAGATACAGGCGGATCCAACATATGTATAACTGATGAAACTATCATGGTCGCTCAATATGCAAAAAGGCGCCATATCAAATCTAAAGGAGCCATGGCCACAAATGAACAAGGTGGATCCATGCTCAACAATCGATCATAGCCACAAAAATACAAGGTGGATCTATGTCTCAGAAAAATGTCATATAAAGTATAACAAGGTCTTGCGCAACTTGGGAAATAGCACTACCATTGTAGTTACACATGCCATTCAAATGTGTTTTTAATATAGTGACCTAATAAAATTAGAAGCCAATCAAAAGCTTCAGAGTGATGTGTACCTTGAACAAATCGGTGTTGTTTTCTTGGCAGACTCTCGATCAATTAACATTCTTTCTTGTAATGCATGAGCTGAATGGTTACATGGCCACTGTCACAAACCAAATTTAGCCAGTTTCCAAGTAGAGGTGTGGGGCAGTTCCATTCACTGTATGGTATGTTACACTATCTTTCAAATTAGACACAATAATCTTTCCTTATATATAAACTGCTCTTTGTTAGCATAGTCCTGAAATAGACTTGCCTCCTTCAAAGTTTTCTTTCAAGAACTAATATCTGTTTGCTATGGTTGTTCAATTGCCTTAATCTATTCTTGTTTTGGTGCATATAGGCCATGATGACTCTTGGCAAGCGATCTAAAGACTGCAATGCTGTTATAAATGGAGAGCTTGCTATCCATTCAAAAAAAGGTGAATCTTAAGGGGAATCCAATTATGTAATTGTCCCACTCACAAGCCTTCTATCGTTTGTTTTGGAAAATTACATTTGAAATTTCACTACTAAACAATAAAAATGCAGATAAAAAATGATACATCATGAAGCCTTTTTTAACTTCAGTTTTGAGGTCAAAAAATTCAATATTAACTGGCCGTTGCACTTTTAAACTTTTCAAATTATTAATGCCATTTTGACTATTCTAAAATCTTAGATATATTTGTACTTGTCTTGTAATACTTGGTGTCCAGACTTCTTATGGTGCAACGTTGTTCACCAATGATTGGAAGACTCTCAGAAACTTGATTCCAGGTTTTAGGTATATGTCATATTTGTTTATAGGTTGCACACATGTACAAATGAATGCCAAAGAGAAGAAAAAATGAGAAGATACACTTTTATTATTGAATACTTTTCTCTTACAAATATAACATCTTGATTCACACATTTATAGCATGGTGGTTTAGCCACCTAGCCTTTAAATTTTCATTTGGTCAC
Source organism: Pseudotsuga menziesii (assembly GCA_001517045.1). Taxonomy (NCBI): domain Eukaryota; kingdom Viridiplantae; phylum Streptophyta; class Pinopsida; order Pinales; family Pinaceae; genus Pseudotsuga; species Pseudotsuga menziesii. The sequence continues at coordinate 356,633 of LPNX010117148.1, read as the reverse complement.
ATGTCATAACATTAACGTTAAACACATTTGTGTGTTTTTAATATTGCAATATGCCATTTTTTCAAAGAAAAAAATCTCCATTTCTATTCCCCATGAAAATTGAAATCATATTTATGAGGTGTTTTCTGCACTTTTCTTAAAGTCATCAAAAAATGACTCCAAAGTCCAGTCTATCAGTCTATACTCTATAGTGTCCAGAGTATGCCCTTGGGCCTTATTGATTCATGTTATCTAATAGCTTTGTACTTTGTTCTAGACCTGTTCCCTGAGAGCCTCTTTGCATCTAAGCATATCTTCCCTATTCTTCAAAAGAGGAATTAGATTCCATGAGTACTCCCAAAATTTTCTAATTATGTACTTCAAATTTTGAAGGCATGTTATTAAATTAGATATTTCTCCTTGACAATATTATTACAGATAGTCAGAGATACATTTTGATTTCATCATTTTTATGTGAGTTTTGAATTTTCCTATCTGCTTTTACATTTTAATGGCCATGCATGAATTGATCTTGTGCTGCAGACATGTTTAAGTTTAACTGTCTAAATCTTAACAAATTTCAAGCATGTTTGCATAATTGGCTTCATATTTCATTACAGTACAAGAAGAGTTTGCTTTGACAGTTCCCTAGTTTTACTCAAATGGCCTAGTTTTACTCAGGTGATTGAAATTTTATGCTTATCTGATAATGTCTATAAAATCTGTTGACCTCGCAGGCACAAGAGAATGCAAAGATGCACTACACAAATGCCTAAAATCAGTGATGCTAATGATGTGTATGGAGGGATTTTGGAGAAGTTCCCAAAGCGCCTGAATGCTGTTCCTCCTAGAGTTCTCAGTGGTTCATTATTAGGTGTTACTGCTGAGACATATAATGCTAATACACAGTTGTGGAGAAAGCACGTGAAAGGATACAAAAGAATGAACAAATATATTGGGGAGAGTAGATATCGCAATGTTATGGACATGAATGCAGGTCTTGGTGGCTTTGCAGTAGCACTTACATCCGAGAAAGTTTGGGTTATGAATGTTGTCCCAACCATTGCAAAAAAGAATACACTTGGTGTGATATATGAAAGAGGCCTTATTGGAATTTATCATGACTGGTATGGTTACCCTTCATTTCTCTTTTAATTTTTGCAAGGCTTTAATTTTTGTTATAGAAATATAACCTATAGTTGGAAGACCACAATTCACAACAATATACATGCATAGGTAGAAGACTAGGTTTCCACTCTCATCCCATTTTGGGAAAAGGATTATAGGAACAAACTGCATCTAATATGTAATATAACATGTAAAAACTCTGGTTTTTGTATCCTTATACCTTTTTAATGGCCCTAGTGAAGCACAGTAGATTGACAGACACGATGCTCACCCAATTGAAATCATGCCATGTGTCTACTACACGATGCGCCAATAGATTCCATTCTATTTTAAAATGAGAGGATCCCTCCTCGCCATATAACATAAAAATCATGGTATTCATAAACCGATATGGGTATCTCAAGTATTGTGTAGAATACATCCAATTATTCTTTTCTAAGAAGGCCTTATATTCAGTCCACCAATCTTTCAATTTTTTTACTAGATTGAATTCCTTGGCTCTGTACTCATCCAGAAATGTTTTGTTCAATAGCACTTGAATTTTCTTCAGCTTGAACATTATTTTGAATGAATAGGGTTGTAAATAAGCTATGGAAACCCTACCTTCACTTATGACTGATCTCATTCCAATATTAATGTGTCTGAATATCGATTTGACAACATCATTATATGGTAATATTATTGGTTTGGCGGCAATCAAGTAAAAGATGTGCTTTCTGATATTTCAAAAAACCTCTAAGTCATCATGGTCCTTATGGAAGTCTTCATTGAGGAACATTCTATACATGTATTTGGGCACTCAAGGTCATCTTGGAATCCAATTAAATGATTTGTATCTGTGAACAACATTGGATCTGCATCTTTCCAAGGGTTGAGACTTTCTTTAACTTCCCATTTTAAGGTAGCTTCCCTATTCCTTGTGCTTTTGACATTTTAAATAATAAATATCCTACAATAAAAAATGAAAATACAAATATTAAATCTTGTAGACATAATTATGTCAATAGGTGAGTTGTGAACATAAATCAAGTCTACCTCAAGTTTCGAGCTAAAACAAATGGACTTTGAGAAACAAGATAGCAGGTGAACAAACTTGGCTTCTCTAGAAAGTTTACAAAGGATAATGGTGAATATTAATTGTGAAATACCTCCTTGAGCTGGCTAAGATTATTAATGACAACTATATATATTCACGGGTGGCAAAGTTTGGTGATAAGTTCTGTATTTTGTTTTTGCAATGATTTATGGAGTTTGAGGATATGCCCTTATCTGAAATCCTTATGGCATGCTTAGGTGGCAAGCTGGGGTGCATAACTTTTGAAGAGAAATGTTTTGACCATGTCATTTGCACCAAGGGATTCACATGAAGCCCAAGTGCAGTTTTCTTTGGAGCGAGGCATGCCTGCTGTGATTGGTGTAATGGAGACACAACAACTTCCTTACCCTTCCCATAGTAGGGATCAAAACGTTGAGATTTGTGAAATCATCCAACGCAGCTCCTCCTTATTTACAATTATCCACTGCGTAAATGACTACTTTCATAAATACTAGTTACTGGTAAGTTGTAATAGTAATAATTATATAGTTTGTAGATTGATAGCTATCATAAATTTGTTTGAATATCATCATTGTCAAGCAATAAAAACTTCTTAAAGGGTGCTATCTCAATGGTAGAGCGCCTGCCTAATTATAGGCAGGAGGTTGGTGGTTCGATTCCTCCGTTCCCTATCATAAATTTATGACTACAAAAACGTCTAAATTCACATATATACGACTATTAGTAGCTAATTTCTCGTATCTTAGTTGTATTTAGCTTAGTCATTAATATGTTAACATTTAGTAGTTTATTTAGTCGTATAATTGGTCATTAATGGTTGCAATCAGTGACTAAATCAATGACTAAATCAATGATTAACTCAGTGACTAAATCAATGACTAAATCTGTGACTAAATCAATGACTAAATCATTAACTATCAATGACTAAATCATTGACTATCAATGACTAAAGCATTGTCTATCAATGACTAAATCATTGTCTATCAATGACCAAATCAGTGACTAAATCAGTGACTACTAAGTCAAGCTATTAATGACTAGTGAAATACGACTAGCTATAAGATAGTGGTAATTTGCTACTATTAGTCACCAACTCAAAAATAGTCATTTATAGCTTGATTTTAGTCATTTTTTTAGTCATTAATTTCTCATTTTCTACTAGTGGAAACAACCCAAAATAGTCAATAAAGAATCCAAACCATAGGATATAAGGAGGAATGATCATGACAACTGCATCCAAAGGAAACAATGCGGTGAACGATGGGACATAAAAATGAATTTAAAGTGTGGACCCAACATTCACGTATCCACTACCACCCCCACGAGAGTGACCACTGGTGTAAATACCAAGCAAAAGGGATGAAAATATTCCATAAATGGAGTAGAGGATGGAATATGACCATTCCCAAATCTATGAGCATGGTAAGGGGCTATGATGCCGCTAAGTCTGACACTGGGGTCCGTACTAGGAGCAAGGATAGGTGATAGGATACCAGGAATTGCAAAAATATAAGGACCCGAAGTCAAGAGAGCATAAATATACTCAAGTAACCACGATCCCAAAGGCCACCGAGCACACAAAGAGCACACTCCTAAGAAAATCTACAGCCAAAATACAAGCAAACCAAGGGGAGGATATGTGATCTCTCGAATGCACCAAGTATATCTCGCATAGGAGAGGCTCGAAACTCCCATACACTACAAGCGGAGGTGCATAAAGAATTATAGTGGCCCCCAGCTTCAACACATAAAGTGACTGTGCTGTCCAACCCCTAGATGGCCGAGACACCCGTAGAATAACCCCTGCAAAGTACCCCCTCGATAACCTACATAAGGCTATTAAGGTCACCTCAATATAATCAATTCTCGGGCGGACAGTTGTAGGCGGGATTGACCATATGGGCAGGGTAGCAAAGCCCGAAACTCTTGAAAGAGCCCCCAGATACGAATACAATCCTAGAAATATCTCCAGTGCTACTTAGTTATGACTAGGGGTCATCCCAATCAATAACCACTCACACTGCCTCGTGCTTAACTCCCTTTTGAGAGGAGGATCTTGAGAAACACTAGTTATACCAAGGATTTCACACACTCACCTAGACAGACACATATATGTCGTTGTTTAGTGGTCTTGGAGAATTTACTCACAATGAACTATTCCAAGACCCTAAAACCTAATATTGTTGGTGCACCCTATAAAAGAAAAGAGTGTAGTTCATTTTAATTTAGCGTTGATTTTAATTGGTTGTAATTACTCAAAGGGAAATGGTCATGCAACTAATGACATTATGACTCAACAGTGAAGTAAATATGCAGACCATAACAAAGAATGCTAAGTGCAATCTTTGTCAAATGGAAAATAGGGTATGCCACTACATGAGATGCATAAATATATATTCCTTTCTGAATGCCAATACAATCCTTCCTATATGAAAGCCTAAACACAACTCTCATCCAAGCAATCCAATGGAAGTACCTCCTCAAATCCATATCTAAGATGCAACTAAGAGTGCAACTACTTTGTATTTTTCAATATAAAAGAATGAAAAATGCAAATAAAAGTCATGTAAAACTCTCAGTCTCGGGTTTTTTGCCAAAATTCTCATACATACGTGGATTTTGGCCAAAAAACTATGTGTATACGCGACTTTTGGCCAAAAATCTGCATATGTATGCCACTTTTGGCCAAAAACATGCATATACAGAGAAGGCAGTGGTAAAAGGAAGGCCAAGGGTCAAACCAATAAAGGGGAGTTTCAATGGATGAGCATACTATAAAATGCAACCTAGAAACAAGGAGAAACAAAGAGCAAGTCAATAATATCAAGCACATTGTGCCCACAAATTCCAAACAAAAACAAGGAACGTCCCTAGTGGAGTCGCCAACTCTGTTACGGAGAGAAATTCCTATGGCTTGGGGTACCACAATAGACAGCTTGACTCCAGAAATTAATCCTTTCCAATATACAATAGAAATTAAATGTCTAACACTAAAGGATCAGACCTCATACCTTATTTTCGACGGCTAAAGTAGATCCTTGTTGAGCTTTCCAATCTTCAGCTTGAATTGATAGATTACTTCCTCAACAACAATTAAACAATACAAGCATTGTATATATCATGGTGTTAGATCTATTCTAGAATATATAATCAATAATGTACAAGCATTTGACATAATCCCATGGATACAATTTTCATTCAAACACACATTATTGGACAGGAAAAGATGTTTCTATTAATATAAATCAGAGATTGCAAGATACAACCTCTAACAGCACGTCTACGAACCAGAGAAACTCAATCCCCCACTTGGGCCTCCACCACCTCAATCCTCCATCTATCGATAGCAATCTCACAAGAAAAAGGAAATCTTGGGAAGAACACACTAGTGCTCCAAGGGACAAAGGGATGCAGACTCAAGCATAAGTTCCGGCAACAATGGACTATAAATTCTTTGCTCTCAATTCTCTCTTCTTCTTCCTTGAATGCACCAAGGGGTTCCTTATATATCTTTTCAAAGGGGTAATGAAAGGTCAAATACGAGCAATCTCAAGGCATAGGTATGACGTCCCCAACCCTCCGACCGGCGAAGAGGACGCAACGAATACCACAATAAACAAATGGGAAAATAGCCCCATGAACATGAACAAAGATCAATGCTGAAATTAAGGAACTTAAGCATAATGCATACGAATATGCATAAACATACAAGCATACACAGATGCCTAGTTCCTCGACATTTTGCGGAAGCAAACACATATACATTCCAGCATCTAACATGTTCATCATAATTCATAAAACAATAGATATAAATTGCAGAGATGAAATATTGACAACAGGACTTATCTTTTGATGAAAAATTCACCCCGCAACCAGCTATGTCGCTACAACGTTCCACCCAAGCATAGGCCAGCGTGCTCATCAATCTCTCAGCAACGCTACCACCCTCGAGCTAGGCATGATTCCTATAGGGATAAGGGTCAGTGTAGGCTTACACATAGACGAGGGACACAATCATCCAAACCAACACCGCTGGGTTTATCAGGCCATCAACAATCGGCCAAGCCAGCACAGTCCGAAGACCAACCACTACCTACCATAGCAACACAATCCATTCACAGCCCTATGAAGAAGGAAAAGAAAACCAAGGACAGTCCCAAACCAAAGATGAACCACAGCTCAAGCCCACAAGGAAACGCATAGTTGTTCTTGGCCCTTGCATGGCCAAAACAACTCAACAGCAACCCAAAACCAGGGTGCAGCAACAACCCAACTTCATAGTGAATGATGGAAACACCACATAGTCCACAAAACAGAGGAGAAGACAACTCCCATCGTGGACAGAGGAAAACTCAACCAACAGATTGGGAATCCACAGTGGCCCAAAACAAATTGAACACCACAGCCAACAAAACGCATGGAAGAAGACAGTCCCAAAATGAAAATCAGTGAGCACAGCTCATAACATGGAAAATGACTCCAACGGTCTTTGCGTGATGGAACTTGCACTAGACCACAAAACACAGAGGAAAACATACCCGATTCCACTCTGTGGAAAACGTGAATGACCACCGATAAGAAGCTCCCCTCCTGGCTGCATGAGGTCCCGCAACAAAACTACTTGTGCGTGAGGAAAATAGACCCAACCTCTGCGTTGGGAGTGAACAACTCTGCCTATGCACGCCGGTGAACACACAATCATGAGGAACAGACAGATAGTACCGCGAATGCACGGTGGAGAGGATGGTGAGAATGGAATGTCCGTGGAAGAGTGAACCGACCTCTACGTGAGGGTGAACAGGCCGAATGAAGGAATGAACAGACCATGGAGAGAAACGCGCGATGGGGAGCATGCAAGGTCGCACGAGAGAGAGATTGAGTGAATGCAGTCGTGGGTGGAGTGGGCGTGTGGGCAAGGGACTAACAGTCCTGCCACCCCACTCCCAAAGACAATAACTGCCTCAACCACCAGTAGCCATAACTCCTCAACTACTCCCCAAAATAATAAAGAGGTTGACAAGGGAAGATGGAAAAACAAAACGAGGTGGAAACACATGGGTTTTCCCCTCATGACCAAGGTTTGACATCCCCCACCCCTTTTCCTTTGGAATCATGCCCTTTTCATTCAACGTTACACTGTCGTAGCTGGTTGTGGTTTATTTTAATTGATGTGTGTGTTTACATGATGCTGAATTATAATGTGCCAAATAGCACGACATACCATCGACAACTATCCCCATTGCTGAAACATACACGACCGAATCGATGGTGGGGATTGTTCCTTTAGCTCCTCACCACGATTAATTACATTATATACATCATGCAAACGGGGTCAAAAACGGGATGTTACATTCCCCTCCCCCTTGGAATAACACTGTCCTCGGTGTTCCATTACATATATACAACACATACACAATTGCACATCAAAATTTCAAAATTGCAGATCTATCCCACGTTCAATCATTTACTTTGAATGTTCAAGACCAAGCCCCTCGGCTTCCATGGACTTCTCCAGCTGGTTCTCAGCTTCCAGCTGATCCCGAAGTCTAGGAACTTTGCGGCTATTGCCTTCATCATGTTCCCTCATTGGGAAGTCCTGGCATAAATGATGTCCTCTGCATCTCCAGCATCTCACTGGCTGCTTCATATTTACCCGCTCAATTTCCTTTGAGTCTTCATGCCTGGACCATTTCTTATCGGGTCGCTTGGACAATTGTCCCATTGCTGATCCACCTTCCTTTCGTTTGTCGATTTCTCCCAGAAGGCTTTTCACCTCCCTTTGCAAACCAATAGAGTCTTGAGCATCTCCCCAAGATTTTCTTAGGTCTTGGCAATCATTTGAAGGAGACTTCCAGCTAAGTCCAATAACTTTTGATCTGCTGCCATGACCAACGTGCACCACCTGGTTTCACTTTTCTCACCTGTGAAATGCACCATTGAAATTATATCAGACCAAGCATAGTGTGGACATTAAAATCAGTCAATTAATTTCCCCATTTGGCATGATAGTCCAAGTCTCATCAATGAGGCTTTCATATTTTCATGCCTTCCCAACAGGCACATGAGCTCTTTCATGTCCATTCCTGGGCAGGGAATTAACTATTCCAGCATTCACAAACTTATTTAAGCAAATACACACATTTCATTCTCAATCATTCATTCATTCAACAATCTTTTGTTTTCACAATGCATAAACACACATATATATATAATCAAAATGCAAGAGAGAGCAATAAGAGTTTCTTTTTTTTTTCCTCTTCATTTTGTTCCTTCCTGGAACCCACAGCATCACTGTGGCTTTTCATGCTCTCAGCCTCTTTCACTTCACCGTGAATGCTGGACCAATCCTTCTTGGTCATGACACTTAGTGTGTTCGGTCCATTCTAGACCTCTAAACCATGGAGTCTCTCCACATGGTTTGTCTCAACTACTAGGAACCTCATGGTCCCACTAGCACCTTTTTCATTGCTGCTCATTCCGAGCTCTCCAGGATGGTCACATGTCCACATGTACCCCTAGGATGCTCTCATAGTCCTCGCTTCCAGCGACACATATATCCAAACATTGAATAAATTGACATGTTTAGTTTATTCTCATCAATTTTACCTTGTTCTATAGATAAAACATCATAACCAAATCACATACACATGTTTAGTCATAACAAAATAATCCAATAATTATCTGTATTATGCATTTCCTCGTTCGTCCACAGGATCCTGCTTCGCTTTGCAAGCCTTGGGATTTCCTATGGACTTAGATGTTAGGTCAGCACGCAGGCTACCCCACAACATCAAATAATTAATGTCCAGCCAGTACATCCTCATGTCAACTAGGCTTGGAACTTTACCGTGACCATTTCCAGGTCTAGGATCTACTATGGATCCTCAGGCATATCACATCCCAACATACACTTATACCAGCACACACTTATATCCACAATAACCCTTACTCTGCAACCCCTCACAACAACTGTTTACCCATTTACCTTTACCCTTACCTTTTATCTTTAGGGTGTGACACCTAATTGCATCTATTTAGCCTGCCAACACAAGCAATACAAGCAATACAAGCAAACTCATCAGCGTTATTGCTCTAAAACTATAATCACATTTCATATCATTCGTTCATAATGGATACTAAATCAAAACATGTTCTGCATATGGAATTTAATAATTAAACATGCATATTCATAGCAAGGGTCACATAACACTTATCCATTAGCCATCGCAGTATGCCTTTATATCTGTTAGGCACAGTCAAGAAGTTGGGAAAGGATAAATGCTAAGCTAGTGAGCTCGCTGTAGAGCTAGGAACACCTACACCAAAAATATCCTGACTTCTAAGACACCCACACATACCCAACACAAGGAATCAGTCCCTTCTCTGCTACTCAGTCCCTCAGGCCCTGCATTCCCTTCCAGTGCTATCTCGGGGTGGTGGAGAAGAAAGTCAGCCCTCTAGCTCTGTCTGTGTGGTCATTAGAGGAATTTTGGGGTCTAAAATGGGCCTCCTAAGGAAAATAATAAAATAATAGTTAAAATAATAAAATAATATTGATTAATTTTGGAGGAAGAAAGAAAAAAACTACTTTTTGTGTGCGTATTTTCGACATATCTCCTTGTGTTTTTACTCAAATTTCTATTGGGGGAGCTCGTTGGATGTGGAATTTGATTCCGCATCCAACGAGTATCCACATTGCATACTTTTGACAGACCCCGTTACCCCAAAAAAAAGAAATACCTGAAAAAATGTGATGATTGTTAGAATATAATCCGTTAGGGTTATATAATGTAAATAAATAAATAAATAATTAGTAGGAAGCCAAACAGGCTGAGCGGAAGGTGAAACCCAACCACCATGTGATTTGTATAAATATAGGCATTTGCATTTGAATAAAAAATCAATCGGGAGTTATTACCAACAAGTGGTATCAGAGCCAAGTTCATAACTCCTGCCTGCATGCCTGCCATTCTGTCTGCCTGCTGCCAGCCTGCTCAGTCAGTCTGCCCCTGCGCGCATTCATTGTGTGCGTTTCTCCTCCAGTATCTGCATGCATGCGTTATTGATACGTTTTACCAGTCCACTGTCATAAACCCTAATCCTTTCACGCTGATGAAGTTTTGTGTTGCGACCTGTGAAGTATTCCTTGAGAGCTGCAAAATTGTGGAGACAGTTTGCTTTCCAGACCTCCATTGAATCTCCTGCAATATATACCACCGAAGAGAGATTTCTATTTGCCCTTTCACATTCTAATCGGAGTCTCCGAAGAGCTTTAGCACTTGTGTTTATTTCCGTTTTATTTTTTCTGTCGAAGTGTTGAGAACAGTAATTGAGCATCCTGTTGTCAAAATCTTCACCGTCTGATTGAAGCGTAACCTGTGTGAAGACTGCATATATATTGCTGCGTTGGAGACTGGTGCATGTTGAAGACTGCTGAAGGTGTTGAAGGCGTGCTGTTGAAGGCTGCCTGCGTGAAGACTGTGTGCATAAATATTGGTTTCGTGGAAGTTGAGTAAAGAACGATGAAGGGTCCTAGGGTTCCCACATTTTTCTATGGTTCTGCGTGAAAGCTATGCATTGAAGACTGAATGGTGACTGAAGTTGAAGAGCCCGCGTGGTGAGACTACTCGTGGAGAGCCTACTGCGTGGTGAGACTGCTCGTGGAGACCTGCGTGGAGACTTCCTGGTGCGGTGGTGAGGAGAGACTGTTGCCTACGTGGGGAGACTGCTGACTGATATTTGCTGCTTGCTGCTTTATGGTATTGCGTTGGCTTTGAAGACTGATATTGTGTTGAATGCATTGAAGCCTGAACCCTGACCTGCTGTTGAGCTTATATTGAGCGTGGACTGTATATGTTGAAGGCTGATATATGTAGAAAGTCTGAAGGCGTTGTGGAACCAGTGATCTCAATGAGATGGGTGCTACTTATTGAAGAGGCACGTGACCTGGCTTCTGTATTGAAACTCTGATATAGATGTAAAGACTGGTGCCTTCTCTCATATTTTGTGAACTGTGACCCATTCCTCATATTTTGTGCGCTGGAGAGATAATCTGCGTTGATCATATATATATGCTGAGTGAATATTGAAGTGAACCCTAATTTTTTGAAGTAAACCATAATCTTATGTGAAGCTCCGACCTGCTACGGCCTGTTACACCTACTGCATAATACCTATTAGTAGTGGGGTTACGGCAAATCCTTCCTTGACGTGTGCTCTATCTATCCTCTATTACTTGCCTGAAACCAACCCAAGCAGATTTATAAAAGCAGTTAAGGGCGGTGCGGTTGAGCATTTGTTCTCTCCTTTCTTGAATCTAGTCAATATTTAGTTGGATTTGTGCTTATTTTGTAACCAAAGAGAAGGTTTATGCCAGTTTTACAATATTATTGCTATTGTAGAAGTTGATGAGGCACATGCAATGCAGTTAGGGTTGGAAAACTGCTCTCTCATGGGATATATTGTGACCTGATATATTGTGTTTGACTAATATATGTTGACTGATGCTGAATGGTATATATGCGTTGAGTCTGTAAACTTTTCTATGATTGCTGGTGTATACATGCTGATGTCTACTTCCTGAAATGCTGCTGAACCTGTGGAGCTGCCTACGAAATCAAGAGAGGCTGTGTAAATTCTAAATACTGAGACTGATATATTGCATAGTGACTGATATATTTTGTATATTGAAGAAGCTTGTGTATGCTCACCTAAAGCTTGCATTGTATTCACCTTGGCAGAGACTGTAGACCTACAAGGTTATTGTTATTACCAGTCCATTGAGAGACAGCTTGATCATCTAGAAAATTATCCTCATCCAAATAACTATTATGAAAATGAATATGAAATTCCAAATCTTGAAGGGGGGATTCCTATTCTGGATCAACCTTTGGAATTTCCATATGAAGCACCAACTCCCCCGCATGAAGAAGTTCCTGCTACTTCACTTGAACAAGAGGTTCAACTGGATGATGTGATTGAGATAATTGAAAGAATCTCAATCAATGATGAAGCTCCACCAGCTGATCATCCAGGACCATCACGGAATATTCCTAAATGGGCCACAAAGACACTTGAAAGTGTCCATCCAGATGAAGTTGGAAAGACGGGAAAGAGAGGTTCGAAAAGACATGAAGATGGAGGAGGAGCAGATAATTCAGGTGATGACATGGATGTATCATTTGATTGTGAATTTAATCTATCTGCTAACTTTGAACCAACTTCCTTTGAAGAAGCTTCTACTCGAGCTGAGTGGAAAGAAGCTATGCAAAATGAGTATGATGCACTCATAAAGAATGGAACTTGGAAGCTGGTTGACCCTCCAGTTGGAACCAAACCAATTGGTTGCAAGTGGGTGTACAAGAACAAATACAGATCAGATGGCTCACTTGACAAGCACAAAGCGAGGCTTGTAGCAAAAGGCTATGCATAGAAAGAAGGAATTGACTATGAAGAAACATTTTCTCCTATAGCAAAATGGGCTACCATCCGTACCTTACTCTCTTTAGCTGCTCAGAAAGGGTGGAAAGTTCATCAAATAGATGTGAAGACTGCTTTATTATGGAGACTTGAAAGAGAATGTCTTCATGTCTCAGCCAGAAGGATTTGTTGTGAAAGGAAAAGAACAAAAGGTATGCAAGCTTGTCAAATCCTTGTATGGCCTAAAACAAGCACCTCGCGCATGGTATGAAAAGTTAACCGAGCATCTTTTAAAATTAAATTTCAA